>CAJQZJ010034238.1:3590347-3667629 GCA_907164525.1 Lophiomys imhausi
TGAGACTATCTTTGTGACCAATTATGTGGTCGATTTTGGAGAAGGTTCCGTGGGGTGCTGAGAAAAAGGTGTATTCCTTTGTGTTTGGGTGAAACATTCTGTAGATATCTGTTAGGTCCATTTGTTTCATGATCTCTGTTAGACTCAATATTTCTCTGTTTGTCTTCTGTCTTGATGATCTGTCCTTTGTTGTGAGTGGGGTGTTGAAGTCTCCCACTACTAATGTGTTGTGATCGATGTGCGCTTTATGTTTTAGAAGTGTTTCTTTTACGAAAGTAGGTGCCTTTGTATTTGGGGCATAGATGTTCAGTATTGAAATTTCCTCTTGATGAATATTCCCTTTAATGAGTATATAGTGCCCTTCTTTGTCTTTCTTCATTAACTTCAGTTGTAAGTCTGTTTTGTTTGATATTAGGATGGCTACTCCAGCTTGCTTCCTGGGTCCATTTGCTTGGAAAACTTTTTCCCAGCCCTTTACTCTGAGGCAGTGTCTATCTTTCGTAGTTAGATGTGTCTCTTGTATACAGCATAAGGAAGGGTCTTGCTTGCGGATCCACTCTGTAAACCTATGTCTTTTTATTGGGGAGTTGAGTCCATTGATGTTGATGGATATTAGTGACCTGGGGTTGTTATTTCCCATTAGTTTGGTATAGGCGGTGATCCTGTGCCTCTTTTGGTTTAGTTGCTGAGGGGTTTTCTATTCCCTTTGTTTTCTTCGGTGGAGTTTTCTTCTCTGGGTTGGGATTTTCCTTCTAGGATTTTCTGTAGGGCTGGGTTTGTGGGTAGATATTGTTTAAATTTGATTTTGTCATGGATTATCTTGTTTTCTCCATCTATGTGATAGAGATTTTTGCTGGGTAAAGTAGTCTGGCTGGGCACCTATGATCTCTCAGGACTTGTAGTATATCTGACCAGGCCCTTCCAGCTTTTAACGTTTCTGGGGAGAAGTCAGGTGTAATTCTGATGGGTCTGCCATTGTATGTGACTTGACCTTTTTCTCTTACAGCTTTTAATATTCTTTCTTTGTTCTGTACATTTGGGGTTTCAATTATTATGTGGTGAGAGGAGTTTCTTTTCTGGTCTAATCTGTTTGGTGTTCTGTAAGCCTCTTGGATTTTTATTGGCATCTCTTTTTTCAGGTTTGGGAAGTTTTCCTCTATGATTTTGTTGAAGATATTTCCTGGACCTTGGAGTCGGGAGTCTTCTCTTTCCTCTATACCTATAATTCTTAGGTTCCGTGTTTTCATTGAGTCCTTGATTTCTTGGATTTTGTGGGTGAGAGATTTTTTAGCCTTCTCATTTTCTTTGGATGTTGTACTGATTTCTTCCACTGAATCTTCCATGCCTGAGATCCTGTCTTCCATCTCTTGCATCCTATTGTTGATACTCACATCCGTAGTTCCTGTTCTCTTCCCTTGGTTCTCCACTTCCTCTTTTAACTCTGACTGTGTTTTCTTTATTGTTTCTATTTCTATTTTCATGTCTTTTATGGTTTTGTTCATTTTGTACATTTCCTTCTCCAGCTTGCTTGTTTTTGTATGAAAATCTTTCATAGCCTTGTCCTTTTCCTGTTCAAGCTCTGTCACCTTGGCTTGGAGCTCTTTAATGGTGTTGTTCCTTGTTTTGATTTGTAGAATTGTGGCTTCTTTGAATTCCTTCATAGATTTAAGTTCTTCTTGCAGGGACTCTATCACTTTCCATAATGCAGAATTGTCAATGTTTTCATGTGTTTCTGTTGGTGTGTGGTCATCTGAATTGGATGAGCTAGGATGATTCTGCTTTGTTGGAGTCATAATTCCTTGATTTCTATTTTTTTTTGACCTTTCGCCATTGGATGCATTTAGCTGTCTGTTTTCTGTGCTTGGAACCACAGTGGATGATTTGGTGCAGGGGACGAGTTACTTGGCTATCTGTCGTTGCTTACAGGGGGATTTCAAGGTCACTGTGGTTTTAATCGCCTGAGGCACTGTGATCTGGTGCAGCCTATTCCCAGGTTGTGAGTAATGGACCAGGATTGTTTCACTGCTCCCAATTCAGACTTCCCTATGTTGCACTCTGAGTTATCAGCCTGTAATGGTTCTGATGGTATGGGCCTGTTTGCCCAGGCACAGATTCTGTGGGCTTTGTTTGTCATCACGGAGGCTGACAGGGTCTGGCTCCACACCTAATATGTCTGGATTTTCCAGGATACAGCTATGGTCCCTATTTCTGGTTTCTCTCTAGGCTTCTCGCCACAGGGCTGGACTCTGTGCCTGATTCCCTTCCTGTCTGCACTGCCATGGGTCCCGTGGGTAACCCAAGCCCCGGATCCTCCGGGTGCCTGAGTGGACCTCTCGTCCCAGCAGCTGAGCCGTGGGTGCACGGATTCCTGGCCCCACCCACGCCTGTCTCTCTCCCCAGATGACCTGCCGTGGGCTCGCAGGGATTTGGCCCTGCCAGCCATGCTCCCTCCCCTGCTGCGCTCCCATGATTATGCGGGATTCGGCCCCTCCCGCCTGCTTTTGTGTTCCCAGCTTCCCGCGCTCTCTCGGAACCTCCTGCCCTCCACTTCACGAGCGGCTGCGGACCACCCGCTGAGCCCCCTGTTTGTTCCTTGCTAAGACTTCCACTATCTCGCAAAGTTTTTTAAGTGGATATAAGTTCAACCTGATGTGTGGGGAGCCCAATAGGCCAGCGATTTTTGGCCAAGTGGACCCTGATTCTGCCTGCTGTAAGTTGGGATCGATCTTACCAGGCGCCTCTCCAAATGGGAGTTCCCGAATCCCGGGTTTAGTGGCCTCCGTGTCTGTGAGAGATGGGTGAGAGCCTTGCCCTGGGACTTTTAACAGTCCCTTGGGAGCTGTGAGTGTTGGGGGGGGGGGGCGTCTAGCCCCTCCGGTTTTTGCACAGTGCCCAATAACTCTGTGTTTTTTATGGCTCTTTTTTCCCTGCCTTCAAAATGCGTCAGTGTAGGTCGCTGCCATCTTGGCCCGCCCAAGATTTCATTATTTTTAAAGAATTTTAAACCTAAGGTAGCTTGAATCACAACAATGGAACCCACCAAGAGGGAGTGCTCACTATGTGGCCTCCCTGTGTCCCTTTTGTGATTCCTTCTTTGGGGCTGGTTAAGTTGCATGTACCCAGAGGCCTTGTGATGTGTCCTATGGGATAAGGTTTCTACTAACTTGCTATTCCTCCTCTCGCTCTGAAGAGCATCCTTAGCTTTCAGCTTTGTTTGTTATATCTGCCCTTTTTCTTCTCTTTCAGTTTCTATTCTTCATCTAGATTTGTACTCATGGTTTTAGCAAAACAACATTTATTTTACACCCCTTCTCAGTCCAGCAGGAGTCCTTGTCAGGTGGGGGTGGGGAAGCTTCCCTGCACATTGTTATTCAGGGATCCAGGCTCATGCTAGCATGTGTCTACCTAGGGCCCTGGAGTCTTTCACGCCTGCAGAAGAGGGAGAAGAGCATGTAACAACAGGCAGGAAGTTCTGTGAGCCAGGTCTGGAAAGAGAAGACATCACTTCCAGACACAGTTCATTGGCCAGATGGTCAAAAGTGTCTGTCCAGTGAGAATAGAGGAGGCAGGGAAACCTGGCTTCCTGCACTCCATGGAAAAGGAAGTGGAATTGGGTGAAGGCTCAGTGATGTGTATGCTGCTTGCCGACTCACAAAACCTCCTTGGCAGAGGGGACTCCTGAGGTGTGTATGATTCCCGTGTAGCAGGTCAAGCTACAGCCTCCCCACTCAGCTTGTGGATAACACTCTCCTGGAACACAGCCTTGCCTGTCAAACTACCTCCTTTCACACTGACCACAACAGTGCCAAGTTGCTGGGTCAGCACCCAGGTGGACTATAGGGCTTTAAACACCCCCTTGGAAAAATGCTTGCTAACCCCCAAAACAGCTGGATAATTAAATACATCCACATAGCATACCACTGTCCCTCCAGTTCCTGAATTTTTTTCATCTGGGGTCTGGGCTTCAAAGGAATCGTATTCGACCTTACAATCCTACGGAAAAGATGCTAACAGATATCCAGAGTGTGGGAAAACAACCTTTGAAAAGTGAATTCAATGAGTAAGAGAGGGGAAGGGAGGGAGAGGTGGGGGGGGAGAGAGTGAGGAGGGAAGGAGAAAGGGGGAAAGAAAGGGGAGAGAAGAAGAGGGGGGAGGGGAGGGGAGAAAGAGAGGAGATGCTACCCATACAAATTCATCCACTCTAAGACTTTCAAAGAGCAATGGCCAGTTAGGGCTAAGTTAGTTTGGGGTATTGTCCTGAGACTGGAATCCTGTAGCGAAGTTAAATGAAAGTACCACCCAGTGGAAAAAGTTGAAAGTGTTGTGATTTGATTATCTTACAAAATGCAAATCATTTTCCAATTTTTCCCCTTAATTACTTCCTTAAGCAAGCCAGGGTGCTATGTATTAGTTGTCCAGAGGTTTAATATCTCATTGATTTTTTTTTTGTAATAAAGTGTTTATGTTGTGTCAATCAGTTCAGGGCCAATGACTAGCTATCCCTATAGAACATGAAATCCCAGACATCATGCTGGACTCAGCAGAGGTGGACACCTCCAACCCAATTTTACCCAGGGGGCTGTCCATTCACTAGAAGCCAGTGACCCACCATCAAAGAGGACTTTCACGCACCTTTAAATCCTTCCCTACTCCCTAAAGCAGGTTTCAGGCACAAACAAAAGCAAACAACAAATGGAAAAGAAGGGGCAACTGCAGCTAGGCAGACCTACCCAATGCAGCAGCAGCATTGAGCAATGCAAGTCTCAGATGGTACCAGGCCGCAGCCCTTGTCTGGATTTCTCTTCTTCAAGTCTGCCTTGGGGCCAGGCACACTTCCAGAATCATTGTGGATACTTTCTAGTGCTTCTGAACATTCCCTTCCTCCTGAAAGTGGTAGAGAACTCATGGGCAGTGGTGCAAAAGACCGGGGCTGGTCAGGAAGTGGCATTCCAGCAGGTTATATAGTCCTCTGCCTCTGGCAGCATTAAGAGAATGTGGGAATTCTGTTTGCAGCTGGTTCCTTCCTCTCTTCACCTGGGTTCATCTTACTCTACCTGATTTACATTCTGGGACACACTGAGCAGAGTGTGTGGGTCTCTCATGTCCAAATATTTCTGCTTTCTTGGGCTGTCATCAGCACCAGAAAATATAATATGCTCAACTCGGTCCTGGACACAGGAAACTTTCAGCAGAGGGCAGAACGACTCTTCTCAATCCATTCTCTTCTGACTTTCCAAAATACCTTCATGCAGGTCTCACGGGACCCAAGAAGTCTGGGAGAGCCTCCTTATTCATGGGTTTCATGTTTGTTGGGGCTAATAACATTGCTGCTGATAGGATGATTTCAGTGCTGAGATCTGGTTACCGCACCTTCTGAGACATTCCCTTGATTGGTTAATAAAAGTCAATGATAGCCAATTAGCTGGGCAGAAAGAGTACAGGAAGGCAGGAAGAGTATAGGAAGGCAGATTAGAACAGGAACCCTGTAGTTTACACAGAGGGTTAGTTCATTCCGCTGGGAGATACAGAAGCAGACAGACATCTTTAAGAATGCTGGAAGGTAATCACAGGCACATGGCGGCTTGGGATTAGGGGATCCAGGTTAATTTAGAGTAGCTAATTGAGACTCTTCCCAGCTAAGGGTTAAGTGTTGAAACATTAAAAGGTCTTGGTGTATTTAATTATTGGGGAAAGGATCGCAGCAGCTTATAAGCTGTCAGTCCAAGCAATCTAGGCCCATATGACTCCCGGACTCCCCTCGAACACAGGCAAATCTCCCGCCATGCTGTTGGAAATTCTACCGGCCTAATATAACAACTTATATTAGTTAACAGAGTTAAGTTACAGGCCCCCTAGTCCCGGGGCTCTTTCCCCAGGACAAATCAAGCAACCAGTTAAGGTGGACCAGGCCACCCGCTCCTCTGCCAAGCCACTGGCTGCTCCACTGGCCTAATCTTACAGTTTATACTTATTAAGAACTACAATTGATAATTAAATTGCAGTTTCATGTGTTTGTGAATTTACCTCCTCATCACAATTTATTTGTAACCTCCACATCAAAATATGACATTTCCACATACAGAGTCAAGGGATGTGAGAGCAAGTTTCTTTCTTCCATGTCCTTTATATAGGCTGCCAGTAGAAGCTGTGTGGTCAGATTAAAGGTATATCTTCTCATCTCAAAGATCTGGATTAGAAGCAGATTTTTATACTTTAAATGATTTCATTAAGAAAAAAAAAACCCTCACAGGTATGCCCAGTCATATGGGTTTTAGTTCATTTCAGAGATAGGTTGACAAGCAAGAATAACCATTGCACATAGTTACTTTTTACGGAGTATTCGAAAGCAACTGTCAAGATTTCAAGGAAGATGAGAAAGCTGTGTTTGGTTAGAGATTCGAAGCTGTGACACCACTGAAGACTGAAGACCAAGAGGAGTTGCAGCAAAGAGCCACAGAGGATGGGGGTGTGTCTGCTCCTAGAACCCAGGCTCAGGGTTCACCCTAAAAATCAAGAAAGCCAGCAGACTGCCCCTCCTCCCCTACATCTTACAAATCTTCACAAAAACCAGAAAGATAGACCCAGGCACCTGCATAAGATCAGAGCACCTCAAACTGTCTCCCATAATGCACATGCTCCAGGCCAACCTGCCACAAACTTGCCCAGACACTCTTCTCTGCAGGGAAATCAGGATGCTTGATGCTTGCTGGCTTGTGTTATCATTAGCTACTCAGGATTGTGTTACAAACTCATACAGGTTGTGGGTCAAGTTCAGTTCTTCACAAATGGAGGACCAAGGTCCCTGTTTTCTTCTCAGCCATCACCAAAGGCTTCTCTTAGGTTTTGGAAGCTACCCTCTCACATCAAGGCCACTAACTTTTTCAAATCCAGCAAGACACTATGGCTGAACTCTAGATCTTTTTGCATAGTGATGGGGAGGGAACTTAGCATGATTTATACCATCACTGACTACCTGGAGCCATCAATAGCACTGATAGGCAGGAATACTAGGCCATATCTCATGTTTGTTTGTTGGGTACTTAGAGGTCTTCCACATAAAAACAAATGACCCCTTTAATTCCCATGGAGCCCTTCTTTTATCTCTGAATGCTCCTTTCCCTCTTTGGAGAGGGCTCTGTTCTATTACACAATCCAGTCATGAGAGAGATAGCCATCATGGTTCTCCACACACTGAAGAGGAGTTATGAACCGTGGAGGCCATCTTGGAATTCTGCCCAGTGCGTGTTTTTTTTTTTTTTTTTCACAGTTATGGGGCACTTTACTTCTCATTCCTGTCCATTTGGGTTATATTAAACAGGGACCATAATACCTCATATAGGGTGTAGGTCAGCTACATTTGTCATATGATAGTCCCAATATTAAAAAAGATATATTTTTTAAAATTAAATACCAAGAGTGTTTTAGTCTTTGTTTAAGAAGTGATAAACTTTGTCTGTGCTCCATAGAAATTAACTAAAGGAACTTGATTTTCTTTCCATTTTAGCTAGTGTAGAGCTTGAGAATAAAGATGTGGCTGAGTCTTAGCAAGTCATTAGAAGTTCATGGGGATTCACATCTCATAAGCCCTGTGTGTGTTCTGTGCTCCTAAACTTCATTCTTTCGTATTTGATCATTTTTTCTGTATTGGCTGCTTTTTAAAGGAAGATATTTTTATAGTTCCAATGTATTGTAGAAGGAAATAAACTAAAAAGAAAATCATAGCTAACACAAACTGAATAACTATTGTGTAACATTCTAGAGTCTACCATAAGCAGTGTCTCTTTGATCATTATATAACCCTAAGGAAGTTAATAATTTTAATATCCCATTCACTAAATAAAGCTTAGGAGATAGAACTGTGTCTGACCAAAAAGCTCAGGCTGTTAATACCCGTGTCATGCTCATTTAAATATATTTACATTTTAAAGGGAGGAAGGAATATGGAGATGGCCTATAAAACCCTTCAGGCTGGAAAGAGATGCTCATGTGTGCTAGAAATATGAATGTATGGCCCAGAGAGTTGTCTTCTGCACACCTTGTCTAGCAGTGTTCTGCTGCATTCTAGTTCTCTGAGGACAAAGCCCAATTTCCCTGTCAAAAGGAGGGAAAGGGATCTAGAGAGATGGCTCAGCAGTTAAGAGCATTACTGCTCTTTCAGAGGACCTGATTTCTTTTCCAAGCACTCACATCAGGCTACTCACAATGGCCTCTAACTCCAGCTCCAGAGGATCCAGTGCCCTCTGCTGGCCTCCATAGGCCCTTGTACTCACATGCACATACCCACTCACAGATACACTAACATATACACAAATAGATTTTTTTTTTTAAAGAAAGGAAGGGGCATTCAGAGATTTAAAAAGGGGGAGTCTCCACAGGAGTAGAAAGAAAACTGTAAGGAAGCATTTGAAACCAGTTGTTTTTATATAGACCTTCAAATATCCAACATATAACCCAGGAGTGAAATACTTTATTTAAAAGAGGGCAGAAAGTCAAGGTTAGCAACACGCAGCTGGAGGGTATGCCCTTGGTGCCAACCCACTCAGTCTTTACCTGTTACTCTAAGAATACAAACATCTGGCTTTCTTGTTTTTCTTTACTGTTTGGCCCATGCTGTCCTCAAACTTGTCGTCTTCTAGCCTCCGCCTCCTGAGCTCTGAGAATATAGGCTTGAAGACATGTTCAAGAAACAGTCCTTCAGCTTTACAACTAATGTCTGCCAGAGAAGTGGGGCCAAAAGGCTGAAGATAGATGCTCTAATGTTATAGAGAGGAATTGGGGACTGTCCAGGCAGCCAGTTGTCTGGCATTTCTTAGTTTTGGAAGCTTCTGGCTCTGCACCTTCTGTATAATCAGATATATTTATCCTTCTCAGGTCTCTAATGTTGTTGGAAACTAGAGAGTTATAGTCTCACAGTTAAGTTTTAGGTTGTTTAGGAATTAAAAGGATGTTTTAGATCTAAGAAGATGTTTTTAAGTTGGTAATACAAGTTAGGATGGATAATACAAGTTAGGTATAGAACTTTAAACTCATTGATATAGGTAGATAATAGAATAAAATATGTATGGACTGGACATTGGGAAGGTATGTTATACCTTATAATTTTCATAATTGTGGCCTAATTATTCTTATTGTTTTGTATTGAATTTATTGTTATAAGAAAAAGAGCTGTTCACTGGACTAAAAGGAGGATCTGTTGGGGGGAAAGATACACCTTAAATTTTTAAAAAAGCAGATAGGAGGGTGAGGGGGAAGAGGGGATGAGGGTGGGACTGGGAGGGGGAGGAGGGAAGGGATTATGATTGAGATATAACTTGAATAAATGAAAAAAACAGTCCTTCAAATCAGTCATTAATTTTAATTAGTAGTTAGTGTAAACATCAATATCAGTATGTTTGCAGAAAAGTAAGTGCAAGTGACTGCCTGGGACCATAAACAGCACTAACAGGCAAGAGCCCTGGGCCTCGGGTCATGTTCCTATGACTCACGTCTCCATCTAGTGGCATTTTCTGTAAATGCAAGTCTGTTGACAAACAGCACTCCATGCAGCTGGCTTTGTTCCAGGGGCCTAGAAAGTCTCAGCCAGAACCTCATGGCTAGGTTCTACATTGGAGTCTCTCTCAGAGGTAATATTAACCTAATGATCCAGACATTCTTACTTTTTAAGGGAAAAGGGGAAAGAATGAGTCAGATTTTAGTGGAAGGCATATCTTTGGGGCTACTTTTAAAGCTAACAAAACAATCACCCAGATTCCTCCAAGGTGCTTGCAGATGATGAGAAGGTCTGATAGCTGTGAAGCAGTTGAGGTCAGGGATGGAGAAAAGCTGTTCCTGTACCTGAGTCCACGAGACTCTACTGCTAGCTTTTTGCTGTTATATGCAAAGCCACCAAAGAAGGCCGCCAGCTCCTTTGTACACTGTGTGTGGATATACTGTTCTTTTCACAGGATTTAGCATTGTGTTCCTAAAAATTGTATTTCCTGCTGCTTGTCTTTCATTGCAAAGACACATTCACATCTAAGCGGTAGACACTGAACCCTACCCGCCTCCCTTCAAACTCCCATCCCTGTCCAGTGATGGTTTCACTTGAGTGGGTTCATCCTCGACATCAAAGCTTGCATTTTTGAAACTAACACATTTCAACACATCTCCAGAGAACTATCCAACATCAATTCCCACCCCCATTCCTTTTATTTTCTGGTGTTTCACTTTTTCCAGTCTTTTCAATAGCTTGAAAGACTCTTAAGCAGAAAACAAATATGTGGGTCACAGCTTGCTTTAATAATGTGTTTTGGAAATGGTTTTAATCCTGGATGCATGTTTGGTGCTTGTTTTCTTTTTGCAGTGAGAACCCACAGGCATTTTAGCCTGGGAGCAGAATGGAGGGCTTCATTTCCCAAGGACTTGTAGTCCTCTGGTCCATCGGAAGACACTATTATTTCCCCAGCCCTGCAGTTTTTGGGGCCTGAGCCCCACCCTCCGTCTAGATAGGATATGAAAAAAAGGTGCCAACCTCCAGTAGCACCCAGCTTTTCCTCTGCCAGCCATTGCCCACTCCCCAGTAAAGCAAAACCAAGTCACAGAGCACAACTTTGAAGGGGCAAAGAAACTTCCAGAGAGCTTCAGGTGCTTTGGAGCATGTGAAGGCAGCAGCTGCCTTGGTAAAGTCCTGGCTGTGGTTAGACAGAGGGGCAAGGAATGGGCTGACTATATGCCTATAAGGCTGTGGTGTCTGCAATGCCAGTGGAAAGGGACCCCATCATAGCTCAATGAAGTTAGATCAAGGTCTGGATTTAATTAGCCAGGCAATCAAAGGCTCATCAGGACACAGGGCCAAATAAAAAGTACAGGACACTCAGCTGACTTTGAACTTCAGATACATAGCAAATATTTTTAAGTACATGGGTGCCACCTGCATTTAATAAAACCTGTAATGTAGAGTGAGTTCAAGTTGCTGAGGCAGAGACACTAAGAGTTGGGTTACTCTGGATTGGGGGATGTTTATCATCAACAGTGTTTTGTTGTTGTTCTTTGTTTTCCAAGGCAGAGTAACACTGGTAAGGCCACATGGTAAGGTAAGAAAACAGAAATCATGCTCTTTTGTCCCTGAAAACAGCTCCACCCACTTCCAGTGCTCCAGGAAGTCCACCAAGTTCCTTTTTACACATGCCAGAGAAAAATCAACCATTTCTCCCTCTCATCCTTCATCCAGCCTACCTCTGCTTCTGGGACTCTGTCACCAACAATGAGTGCCTAGTTCTTCCCAGTCAAAAGACAGAGAATTGAAAAGATTTAGGTAATAAAAACCCTGCAACTATACTGAACATATACCAAGACCCCTTTCTGTGTCACTGTCCCCCAAATAACACAGTATAACAGCTTGCACAGTGTCTGCATTGTTTTCAGCATCATGACATTACATATAATCTAGAAGTGACTCAACAGACTGAGGAGGAGGGCCCACAGACCACATGTAAACTCTAGGAAAGTGTTTACATGTAGGATCTTGAACATCTAGGGGGATCTCTCTCCCCCCATCATTCTTGTCCTCCATCCCCTATACATGGCATAAACCAAAAAAATCATGCACACTAATATTTATATTTAAAACTTTCAATATGTGTGTGTGTATCACTTCATTTTTTTTAAACAAGAGGTAAGAGGCAGAATGGTTTACAACTGTAAACCCCTGCTACTAGAAGGATGGAGTGGTAAGACTGAGCATTTGAGACCAGGCCAGACAACATAGTGAGACCTCCCTGAGCCCCAAAAAGAAGTTGCTGCCTCCAGTAGTGTTTGATGTTTCCTGTACACACTGCCAACATCACTATTCCTATCAGAGGAAGGTCTTGGCATCCCCATGAGTCTGAGGCATTAGTGTCCTTGACAAGGCCATCCTCATCTTCCCCATGTCTTTGGGGCCTCCTTGCAGAGAATTCAACCATGATACATGTTACCTGACCTCAGTAACTCCTCACTCTGTGTTGGGAGTTTCTGTTCAAAGAGAGATCCTTGGAGCAGCAGGAGCTAGCTTACTCAGAAACACAGAACGTAGCCAGTGTCTTTGTATGGGCTTGGTTTGGGGGTGGAAATAAAAAGAAGCTGAGGACCAGCATCCATCTCTCTCTGTTTCCTGAATGTGGGTGTAATGTGATTAGATGCCTCATATTTCTGCTACTCCACCACTATGGACCATACCTCAAACCATGAGAAAAAAATCATCTGTAAGTAGCTTTTGTCAGGTATTGTCCCTACAATGTGAAAAGTAACTAATACAGAGGATTGGTACCAGGAATGAGGTTGCTACCATGATAAATCTGACCATTGTCACAAGAGCAGGAGAGCTGTCTCTTCCCCTCACATGCTGCAGCACTCAGGAGAGCAGGCCCTGCACCTCATCTTGGCGCACAGTAGAGCTAGCCCTGGATATGGGGGTTGCAGGTCAACCAGCCCCAAGGAGAGCTGATCCTGACTCTTGCCCATTGAGTGGTGGTGTTGGCAAACCCCTCCACTCTCTCTGCCTTCACAGTAAGTTGCAGGAGGGAGAGTTGGCCCTGATGGAGTCATGAGAGCTGGAGAACTAGCCCAGCTCCTTACCTGGATAGCACAGTAAAACTGGTCCTGAATTGGGGAGTTGCAGGCCCAGAACCAGGGCTTTGAATTGGCCCACCCCAACATCTACCCCATGGGTGAACTGCTGGAGTACAAGAATAGGCCAGTTCTACAGACCCAAAACTACAGGATCTCCATGACAAAGGGCAACAACAGGGTATCTGAGAGGAGTTCAAGTGAGGTTCCAGTATTGACAAAGTAGCAGAAGTCAGAGGCATCATACCAGACCAAAGAGTCATTGTAATGAACATTTACAAGCAAAAAAGTATGAACAAAAGGGAATAATGTGGGACATACTGTGACACACTACAGCTTCCATAATGAGATTTTTAAAAATTTTTTTTTCTCTTGGAAGAGGTTGCCAGCGTGGAGGGTGGGTCTGAGGGGAGGTAGGAGATGAGTGGGATCAGGATGCATGATATAAAATCCACAGACCAAAAAGACAAAAGGAAAAAAAAACCTAACCCCCCGCCAAACCCAAACCAAACCAACCAAACAAACAAAAAAAAACACCACCTATTGCTACCACATTCTGCTGCCAACTCAAGACAAAGCCCACGTCCTTGGATCATACTTGCCACAGCCTGTGTGCCTTCTAAGCTGTGCCTAGGGAAATACTTCCCTACGTGGTTGCTTTCAAGCAGGAGCCTAATCGTGGCATTCTCAGTTCATTCTCCATCCTTTCAAACAACTTAGTATGTCACAAGTTGGAGCCTTTAATAGATGGTATCTAGCCCTCAGAGCACCTTTTTATTATCCAAGTACAAGATAGAAGGTTTCTTTTAATGTTACTAAGCTCCTCAATAATTTCAGCTGCTTTCCCAGAACCTCCCTTGTCTAAAACTGTAAATTCCCATCTTTCTCACCAACTGGAACATTTTTCCAACTTTTCTGATACCTATTGCTCTCTGGCTTTCACTGTAGACCAGAACATAGCATTAAGTAATGACCATATCACAGCCTGAATGTTCTCCCATGTTGAGATTTTTATCCCCCAAACAAATAGTCCAATATTTTGAATTCCATCTCACTCAGGTTCTCAGGATGTGGCAGAGTACAGCCAAGTTGTTTGCCAGATTATCATATGAATGGCTTCTAGCTTAGTCCTCCGTAGTCTTTTTTTCCCTCTGAAACTCATGAGTTGGTCCTCTACAGTCCCTATTTTTCTTGGTAGTCTGGTCTTCCAGACTACGGTCAGAATGGCCCATATGCTCTGCTTATAAAATTCTGTGGTTTTTACGGTTCTAAACTTTCCCATAGTCCCTAACCCCACCCCAAAGCAGTTCCAAATGTCTATGAACAGGCCACATCTCCTGACCCAGGTGGTTTTAATGTACCCCATAAATTTTTATATTTGAACATTTGATCCCCTATTGGTGGTGCTATTTGGGGAGATTATGGAACCATTAGGAGTCAGAGCCTTGCTG
This sequence comes from Lophiomys imhausi, assembly GCA_907164525.1. Lineage (NCBI taxonomy): Eukaryota > Metazoa > Chordata > Mammalia > Rodentia > Muridae > Lophiomys > Lophiomys imhausi. Next base: position 3,604,384 of record CAJQZJ010034238.1, read on the forward strand.
GAGGAAGTGCATCACTGAGGGTGAGCTTTAAGAGTTTATTATAGTCTTACATCACTTCCTCTCCACATTCTCTGCTTCCTGTATGTGAATGAAACATGTGATCATCCTGCTTCCTGCTCTAGTTGCCTGTTGCCTCACCCTTATGGATTTCCCCTCTGGAACCATAAACTAAAATAAACTCTTTCTTCTCTAAGTTGCCTGGTGCTCATGGTATTTCATCACAGCAAGAAGAAAGCAGCTGTCACACGTTATCCATGTGGGACTTATCTCACAGGCATGTAAGATGCTAGAGTGACAGGGCTGTGGAGGCTACTGTCAAGGTGCTAGAAGGCTGCTGAGGCCAGGCAAAGTGTATCATGGTTAAAATCTCTGCTAGGAGGCCCTGAGGACATGGGGAACATGAAGATAACCTTATCAAGGATACCAATGCCACACACAGATGGGGACGGTGAGACTTTCCTCTGATATGTAGTAATATTGGTAGTATAAGCAGAAAACAATCCCAGCTTTTGCCTCCAGGATGACTGCAACCTGAGACTGCTCCCCTACAGAGATACTCCAGACTACTGAGATGAGCCAATCTGCTTCCTCTTTCAACAACACCATGCCGTTCCTGCCATGATGGACTGTATCCTCAGACTGTGAATCCTTCCTTAAGTTGCTTTTGACATCAGTGACTTTATCCCCATTCATATCTATATCCCTCTGGTAACAACAACATAAGGGTCTGAAGACACTGATGTTGAAGTACAGAGAGATGAGTGTGGGTCCCCAAGTTTTCAATCATGATTTTCTCTGCTGCTGCCACAAAGCACACTGCCTCAGAACCCCATATTAGTTTTGGTCACCACTGAGTCTACAGAGAACTGCAGCAGAATGTGAAACTCTTAAGACTCTCATACCCATAGGCAGTCTTTACTTACAGTGTGAATGAAGAAAGAAACTGTGGATTCTCCTAGAAACCAACTCATTGACAGCACACCCCAAAACAGCTGGCATGTGGGCACCAAAAGGCCTGTCAATGAAAATGAGTTGATGCTGCTAGATGTCATTTTAAAATCTGGACTCACACATGAACCAGTTCTGAGTAAATGCTGACCTTTGCTTTAAAAAGTCTCTCCTCGAAGCTCTGACAGAACCAAGGCCAAGGGATTAATTTTTTTAAAAAAATGGATCTTTATCCTTAACCTTTAGTTTTTAACTCCAGCCAAACATTTCTGTCATTTAGAAAGCATGATTTGCTCTTAGATAAATGTTTTTCCCCCATCCACAGAGGACATATGAAGCTTCTCCAGAAACATCAAAAGCAATTAGAAATGCTTGAAAATTATCATTTGTTTTCCATTTCAAGGGTGAGTGGTGGCAGAATGATGCCAATTTCAAAAGCAAAGAGCTCACAAGGACCACCAAGGCCAGGAAATACAGGAAAAGGACAGCAGGCCACCTTGAGATCCCCAGCCAGTACGCGGGGCTAACCCTCAAGCAGGAGGTAGAGCCTTCAGCATCACTGCGGGAAAGTGCATGTGGGGTTCTAACAAGTTCCCAAGGTCTTCTCACAACCAAAGAAAGGAAAGGAAAAAGAAACAACCTGTGCCCTCCATTAACTGGACTCTTTAAATTTAAATTACTGTTTGTTGTCGCTATGTATGTCCAACAGTGTGTGATTATATATATGTGGGATGTTTGTGGATCAGTGTTTAGTGGTGGAATCAAATTCAGGGCACACGGTGTACTAGGCAAGTACTTTACCAAGTCTATCGTTTTTCTATTAATTGAGGGCTCCTGACTACAAGGTCTTTGTTTTACCCTTTTCTTTTTAAATATTGTAACATTCTTATTTTCCACTCACTTAAAAAACACCTTATTGATATATAATTTATACACAATTTACTGATTTGAAATGTACAGTCAATATTCAGAGTTGTGCAACTATCACATTTAACTTTAGAACATTTTTATTGCCCCAGATGGTGAACAATAGTCTATGGGTTAAACTATCTCCTCTACAAAGATGCACATAAGTTCAAATCCCCTGCATCTTAGATGTGACCCTTTTTGGATTCACTCTTTCCAGATGTAATCTGGTTAAGATGAGGTCATTACAGTGGGCCCAAATCCAATCTGACAGGTACTTTTAACACAGCAGGGGAACTTGGTTATAGACACACATAGAAGACAGCAAAGCCAGACAAGACACAAAGGAAAAATGGTGAGAGAGAGTACCCATCTGTTGCTTGAAGATAAAGAACTAGGGTAGTCCAGCTGTGATGCATGTGTACCACAATAATGACCAGCATGGCATGATAACCCTAAGCGTGCAATAGTGGTACGCATATCTTATTGGTAAACAACAGCTCTCTAATTGAATGTAAGGCTTGATCAACAAGAGGGAAACCATGTTTCTTTTTTTTTTTTTTGAAATTTCATAAATGTTTTATTTTAAAACAGTAATAGATTCCTAGGAAAGGCACAAAGGTAACAGTTTCAACATGTCCTATTGTTCATTTCTCCATTATTAACATCTTACAGATCTGTGGTTCATTTTTTTTTTCTTCAAGTTACATCTCAGTAACAAACCCCTCCCTATTCCCCCTTCCTAACCCGCCCTTCCACCCTCTTCCCTCCAGAGGTTTCCCCTTTCAGTCCAACAGCTGGTTCCTTCTCTTATAACAGTAAGTATTATACAAAACAATAGATATAAATATGCCACATTTATGAGAGTAAATTGGCCCAGTATACCTTCCCAATGTTCAGTTTATACCTATTTGGCCCCTGACTTTAACATTCTACTATCTACCCAACTCCATGAGTTTAAAGGTCTATATGTGACTCAACATTCTTACTATCTTGCAACACACTTTTAAGAGTATCTTCTTAGATCTATAACACCCTCTTGATTCCTAAATAGTTCAAAATTTAACTATAAGATTCTATCTGTCTATTCTTCAACCACCTCAGAGACCTGAGAGGGATAAATATATTTGCTTATATAGGAAGTGCAGAGCCTGCAGCTTCCAAAACTAAGAAAGGACATACCAATAACTGCCTGGACAGTTCCCATTTTCTCTCCATACATTCCTGCATCAGTCTTCAGGCTTTGGGTCCTGTTTCTCTGACAGACATTTGTTGTAGAGCAGGGATTATGAAGGACTTACCTACCCTGTCTTGGCAGAGTTAGGCTGTCAACTTCCCTGCTACCAAGTTTTGTCCTTTTTGGACAGCAGTCTGTCTGCAGTTGGTGCAAGGGGTTTTTTCATGCCAAGAGAAAGGCTTGCCACTAATTCAACCATCTTACAGTGGAGGTTCTTCTATGCTTATCTTCTACTTGGAGTAGAATAGGGGGTGCTGTCAGGCGCTGATGTGTCTCGATATCAAAAAAAAAATCTTGATTTAAGATAACATCTTTGAATGCCATATTCTGCAGATCTCTAGGGGTTTTTGAAGATGCCCTAACCATTTCTTGTATTTAGATAAGCAAATGTTGCTTGTCTCTTAGCAACTTGATTACTGGGTAGTTTAGAGAATATCTGTGATAGACGGCGGACAGCGGAATCCTCGGCAGAGAGCAGAATCAGGCACCAAGGAGGATGAGTGACCCAGTTGATTCTGCCTGGCAGACTTCCTCAATAGCTGTCTCCATCGGGGGCCTGCAACCACCACTGCAATCCAGTGTCGCTGGGACCGTTCAGCTCTACACAATGCCCCGGCCGGAACCTCAGTGAAGCCTGCAAGATCAGCTTCTGCCTACAAACCCCTTAGGTCATCTAAACAGCTGAGAACAGAAGGACTGAACATAAAAGGATTGTACTAACATTTTTAATCATTTTTCCCATTTGGGTTGGGGCCCCAAACAGGTCTACTACGACCCAAATCAGCAGGAAGTCACTTTAAGAGAGTGACGTCCCATGCCCAGAGGGTGGGGAGGGTGTTTCTCCGCCCTTCTTTTTGGTTATTTGAAGGTTAACTGAAAACTCTGTTATGTAGGGGAAGAGACTACAAGCTGATAAATGATCCTGTCTTAATGGTTTTTGGAGGTTAGTCCCAGGGAATTCCTACTTTTCCTTTTCTGTATCCTTCTTCATCTCCTATGTAGGAGTGCATGGGCTTGAGAAAAATGAGATATAGACATAGCACAGGAAGGTCCAAGAAGAAGGGGCAGATTATTGAATATGCCCTTATACCTTTGTATATTGATACAAAATTAGTAGGTTATTTGGCTAAAGTGGTATTGACCATTGTTTATTGTGCAAAAATAAGATTGTATTGGATTACATCAGTATTGATCTTTGTATATTGATACAAAATTAAGATTATAGTTGGCCACAATGGTATTGACCCTTGCATATGGGCGTAATATTAAGATTATATTGGGCTACATAGGCATTGATCTTGGTATATTGATACATAATTAAGAGTATATTTAACCACAATTGAATAGATCTTTGTATATTGATACAAATTTAAAGGTAACGCTTCCTAATGGTATCATACCTAGAGATACTTAATAATAAAATGTGAAGCTCTGACCTCTTGATACCAACCGTCTAAAACGGTCTAGGATAGTCAAAACAAACTCCTAGTCATGCAAACATGTCTCTTTGTTAGAAACCATGTTTCTTACTTGAAACCTAGCCATCTACCTAGGGCTAGTGAAGTCATGAATCTTGGAAGAGAGCCTACAATGACCACTTTACTAAACCATCATGATGCCTAATTACATTCTAAATATGTGTCTTTATACTCACAGATAAGTGTAGCCCTCACTCCTTATTGAGGAAATTTTTCTTTGCAACAGATGGGGGCCATTACAGAAAACCACAACCAATCAAAATGCAGAGAACAAGAGATCATTTGATGCTCAGTCTCAACTGACACATTTACAAAACAATCCTGCATCTAAGGCTCAGGGATAATTGTGAAAAGAGCCAGAGGAACAGAATTTTTACTGTGAGATTATGTCTCCTATAACTGCCAGAGAAGTTACATTTATGAAGCCTCATCAATATGGCTGCTTAAACAAGACCTGAACAACAATGACACCAATGGAAGGAGGAATTCTCATGGGGCCTTGACCCTTGAAAACCAAAGAATATGCTGAGAGTATGAGAAATAATCTTTGCCAGGGAAAGCACACCAACTGGCTATCCCATACCAAGTGGTCAGCCCTGAAATCATATGCATATAAGTAAACATTATGTGGTCTGAGCAGATTGTATGCATATACTTAGGAACACACATATTTTTAGGAACACACATATTTTGTGTGCATGTATGCACAATACAAATTGTACAAATTTTTTTAAAGAAGCCATTAATTTGAGAGAGTGCAAGGAGCTATTGGGAGGGGGAAAAGAGAAGGGGGAAGTGTTGTGATTATATTATAATTTCAGAAAGTAACATATTTTAAAAAGAACTGGGGTACCAGACTGAAAAGGATATGGAGGATACTTCCATTTGGGACTTCTGGTTTCTGGAACCAAGGGAGTAAATAAACTTCTGTTGCTCTATGCCACCCAGTCTGTGGCAATGTACCAGAAAATCTCTAGCAAAAGTATAGTCACTCCACTCCCTCCACAGTCTCCAAGCCCTAGACAGTCACCGATACGCACTATCATTCTTTCTGCACATGGATTTGCCTCTTTTGGACATTTTCTATAAATGGTAACTTACAATGTATGGTCCTCTGTGACTGGTTTCTCTTACTTATTATATATTTTCAAAATTCATTCATGCAGTAGCTTGTATCAGCACTGCAATTCTTTTTTTTTCTTATTAAATAATACTTCACTCAATAAATACACTACTTTTTTTTTGACTGTCTCTCTCTGCATAGACCAGGCTGGCCTCAATCTTGCAAGATTTTCCTATTCACCTCCCTCCCCCCAACTCCCAGTTCTGATATTGTAGGTATATGTATCTTCATGCCTGCTTGACCATCATATTCATTTATTCCACTCAGTTAATGGCTACTTGGATTTTTCAAAATGCTTTTTGGGAGCTGGAGAGATGACTCAGCAGTTAAGAGCACTGGCTGCTCTTCCAAAGGACCTGAGTTCAAATCCCAGCACCCACATGGCAGTTCACAGCTGTCTGTAATTGCTGGGTGTGGTGGCACACAACTTTAGTCCCACCACTTGGGAGGCAGAGGCAGACGGATTTCTGTGAGTTCAAGGCTACCCTTGTCTACAAAGTGAGTCCAGGATAGCCAAGGATACACAGAGAAACCCTGTCTTGAAAAAAAAAATGCTTTTGATTGTGAACATCCTTTTTTATCTCTTTTCTGGTTCTATTAATGTCATATCACAGACTAAGCCAGTTATAAAAGAGGTCTATTTTGGCTCAAAGTTCTGATCCAAGGTCAGGGGCCTTCCTCTAGTGATGGCTTACTTGCAGGCAGAGTTGTGGGGCGGTGTATGGCATTCCACAGTGAGACAAAGAGCCTATCTAGAGACCAAGATTGACTGGATTTCATAGCAGGCCTGCTCTCTAGACAGCCCACTAGTTTATTAGCCCCAGGACCAGACTGATCCTATCAGGACAACAGAGTTACCTTCACCACTCATAGGGCCATCTTACACACTTGACTCAACATTCTACAGCAGACAGTTAATTTCGATGATCTTTGGTGAATCTACAGTATATTCCCATCACAGGAGCATTTACAAACCAATCATCTTCCTGCACATATGTGTTTCCATTTGTCTTGGTTAGGAATTTAGCACACCTCTAAATTGGAGTGGAATTTCTGGATAGCTCTACATTTAACCTTTAGAGTAACTGACACTATTTTCCAAACTAGTGACCCCATTTTAATTCCCACCAGCAACATATGAGGGCATCCATCAGTTTTCAAAGAGTCTTGTTGACATAGTACTGCTCATAGTATTGACATCTTTTGTGGTTGGAATATAAAATATTTTCCATAGGCTCATGTTAGATACTTGTTCCCTACCTGGTGGGTTTGCTTTGAGAAGTTCTTGAAATTTTGGGAGCTGGGGCCCAACTGAAGGAAATACCTAACTGGAAGGGTAGGGTTCTTGGTGAATATCTTATCCCTGTTCCCTCCTTCCTCCCATGAACAAAGACCTCCTTAGCTGCATGTTCTCACCACCATAATGTCTTGCCCAAGTGCATAAGGCCAGGTGATTGTACACTGAGCCCTCCAAAACAATGCACCAAATGAATTAAATTTCTCTCCTTCATTTATTTCAAGTGTTTTGGTCACAACAATGAAAAAAGTAATGAACACAGCTTTATCCTTTTTGTGTGTCATAAATGGTATACATACGTAATGTATCATATCTGCTCTGGATTCTAACCCTTACCTCCTCTGACCTTCTGGGTTTTTGTTGTTTTTTTTAATTGCCAGTTGTTACTGCTTTCTTGGTCATTTGCCTGTTTGTTTAGGGCCTTGTCTTGTCTGAATCTGTGCAATCTTTTCATGTCCTGAAGTCCATGAGAAGATCCCTCCTACTCCTTTTATTTTCTGTTCTGGCCCCCCTGGGTTTCCCTCTCATACCTTTCATGTTTGATTCGAGGCTCCCAGAAGCTATTTCTTAGTTGGTATAAGCTGCTCATTGGTCAAAGGTTATATATAAGCCCCCATAGTCAGAGTTTTACCTTTACCACTGTGTGGCATGGGTAGAGGGAAGCCCAAGGCTTTTTACAGTATGAGTGTTAAACTGAAAGCTTGAGTTTGGGGGGCACTCCTGGGAAGGTGCAGAGTTGGGCAGGTGCACTATGCTTAGAGAGTGACAGGTGAGCGTGACCCATGGTGAAGCCCCAGAAGTTATGCTTAAGTACCTCCCACCTTCCGATCACTCTTTTTGCTTAAATCTCACCCCCTACTTTTTCCCCTGGGAACTGAGCCCAGGGCCTTATGCATACTGGGCAGATGTTCTACCATAGAACTACACCCCCAGCCCTGCAACAAATCATTCAGTAAAATTTCCACACCTGACTAATGGGTCTGTGGCTTGGAGACTGCTCTGAAGCCTGCCCTTTGCCCTCTGATTGCTTCTGGGTGGCTTCTGTTTTTACATGTCCACCATCTCTAGCTCTCCAGAAGTCTTTCTCTGACTCTTTTGGCTCTGGTGTTGCCTGTTGTTACCAGTGTCGTGGAGCTGTTCTCCCTTAACTGTGCACACCAAGATGTTCACTATTTTTGAAAATGGCATTAGGCACAAAGCTCTCCACATGGTGTTGCCAATACAAGCAGCCCCCACTGGTGTAACTGGGGACTAGCCATTCTTATGCTCAACAGCATCTTCTCCCTTTGGATGTAATTCAGTTCCACAGCACCTACTCTGGGGATGGGGATAGTATCACCCTTTGATACAGTGGACAATGGTCCATTTCTACAGTGAGGACCATGCACAGGGGAAGGAGGTAGTTGACAGCTCTTGTCTTCTTGTATTATCCTCCTGGCATGAAAACTAGACTCTAGAGGCATGCTGGGTTTGAATGATTGGGGTTCCAGAATTTTCAGCTTTTCAAGCCTGGGCCAGAGCCCTTGACCCATAGATGAACTCTGCCAGAAGAGGAGCTTGCCTGAACGAGGACTTCTGGAACATGGGGTTGGTGTTCCAGCTGGCTGGGACACACTAGCACCCTTCCCTTCTTGGAGTGAAATCACACGCCGAGACCAAGAGCCAGGGCAGTTGGGAGAAGCCCCCTATTCTCAGAAATACCTTCCTACAGGCTGTTTCTGTCACATGGGCTGTGAAGAAGAGCAAAGATAGGTCACTGCTTGATCATTACCAACTCTCTCCATTTCCCTCTGAAAGCCAGTCAACTTTCTCAAATGAATGCTTTTTTTTTTTTTTTTTTGCTACATGCTCTCAGGGAAACTGCCAGAGACTTTAATTCAGTGGTTCTCAACCTGTGGGTCACCCCTTTGTGGTCAAATGACCCTTTGGGGTTGAACAACCCTTGCACAGCAGTCACACATCAGGTATCCTGCATATCAGATAGACAGTAACAAAATTACAGTTGGGAAGTAGCAACAAAATAATTTTATGTTTGGGGTCACCCCAACATGAGGAACTGTGTTAAAGGGTCGCAGCATTAGAAAGTACTGCTTATCTGTAGCTTTTCACTCACTAAAATGGCTGTTTTCCTGGAAAAAAAAAAAAGTCACCAAGTTTCACGTATTTGTACTCTGTAGGTTTGAATGTGCCCCACCCCATACACATGGTTTTTAAGAGACAGGATATCACTATATAGCCCAGGAAGGACTCAGACTCATGCTCTGCTATCTCAGCCCTTGAGTGCTGAGATTATAGGCATATGTCCCCATTTTCATCTCTGAAAACCACAAGTAAGCAGTTTCGATGGTTCTCTTTTCCTCCTCAAGAACACATCTTCTGACATCCCATGTGGCCTGCTCACACCACAGGCTTGCTGTACAGGTAGCCATTTCTAATATCTACCAGTGTCTCAAGGACTTCTTTCCCTGGGAATGCAGAAAGACCACTATCCTTCACTTGAGATATGAGTAGTTTGCAAGGCCAACAGAGCTTTTACTTGCTTCATGCTTTTCTACTTTTTTATCTGTTGTAATGAGTCATGGAGGCTTGTAACAATCATAAAATAGGCAAATGCCTGTTAGCCTGGAACCTGATTAATAACTGTGTGAAGCAGAGCCTTCCTCCTTTGAGTTAGACATGCAGTGTGAGCAAAGCATGCTTGTTCTAAGTCACCAGAGTTGGGGGCTGTCTGTTTTGTTATCTCCTGCCCATCTTGACTTATTGGTAAGTCATAAGAATGCTTTTTTAAAACTCTAATTTCATAACACACGAACACACACACATACATGCACACACGCACTCATGCCTGGTTTGGGCATCTCTCTCTCAACTTCCCCATAAAATCCACACTCCACAGCAAATCCTCCTGGTACCATGTGACCTACACATACCCTGACAGTCTGTGTGTCCCAGCTCCTCAAGTGTGTCCCCTCACCTTTTTCTCTCTTGTGACAAGGAACTGAATGAGGCTGTCACTCAATATATGCTACCTGTTCCATTCCTCCGTTTATAGGAGAACTCCTTTAGCATCCTTCCAGACTCAGTCTGTGACACCCTTGCTGTCAGGGACACAGAAGGCTGAGCTAGGAAGGGTCTGGATAGATAGAAGTGGATGAGGCATTTATATGCAAGTTCTCAAGAGAGAAGCTCAGAAATAGTTTTAGGATTAACTGTACTTTTTACCTTTTGGGGAAAAAAAAAAGAACTGACAAATCATTTACAAGCATGTGTCAGAGTTCTATTTCATGTACTTTCGAAGGCAAAAGTAATGACAAAGGAAAAAACCAGTCTGGTTAACAAGCATTAGGTTGAGTGAGCAACAGGCTCTCTGGGGGCATACCTTATGCAAAGGATGTTCGCTTCCATGGCCACCTGGTGTGGGTAACCCTTCCCCCTGCCACAATGCCCCACATCTTCAGCTGATAACTGAAAGGTTCCCACTGCAGCAGCTTCACAGTCTCCAGGCTGCCAAAGCATTCTCAAAACCTAATAACATCACACCATGAAAGGGTACAGCTGGGAATTTGGCTCCATGAAGTATTATAGACTTTGATGAGGTCTTTTTTATATATATAAATAAATTTATTTGTTTGTTGCTTCAGGTTACATCTCCATCATATTGTCCTCTTTCCCCCCTTCCCAGCCCCGCCCTCCCACCCTCTACCTCCTAACCCTTCCATCTCACTCCTCTGGAGTGGAGTGTCCCTACATAATAGTCCCTCGCCCCAGTTCAGAAGTCATATGAGGGCCAAGAGCCTCCTCATACACTGGAGGCCTACAAGGAAGCACCACCAGTGAAAAGTGTCTCATTGCTAGGGAGAGAAAACTAAAAAACAAACAAACAAAAAGTCAATGTCTATGTTCACGTTCCCTTTGGTGGGTTGGTTGTAGTACAGATATCCTGTACTATATAGCTAAAATCCTACTATAAGTGAATAGATGCCATGTGCATCCTTCTGAGTCTGGGTTAGCTCACTCAGTATGAGCTTCTCTAGTTCCATCCATTTGGCTGCAAATTGCATAATTTCATTGTTTCTGATGGCTGAGTAGTATTCCATTGTGTAGATGAGGTCTTAAGTAGCAGGTTGCCATTTGTGTGAGTTTAGTGAAAGGGCATATCTAGGTGAATCCCCAAAGTACAAGGTTCTCAGGTAAACTCAAAGAGGGTGTTGCTCTTGGTTTGACTGGAGGAAAGCCTCCAATTTTCCCTGGCCACTCTGTGCCAGGGTTCTGCAGCTTGGCTTTTATAAAAACAGTCTTGTGTAGCAGCATGCTTAGTAATAATGCTAACTCTGGCAAACATTGCTGGTTTTAACTGCTTCTGGGATCCACACTGGATCCCTTACTGACCCTGTCCTGGCTTCCATGGAAGCATCCAAGATCTAGATACAAAGCCAACTGGATGTGCTAATACTTTGGGAGTGCAACTCCCACAATGCCTAAGGAAGAAGGTAAGCACATGCTACAGGACTGTTGCTCCTCTGTGGATGAAACAGACATCATTCTCCACAATGGCACTGGCCTGCTTTGAACATACAGTTGAAGGATACAAGCATGCAGTTACTCAGGAAGGCTAAACAGAGAGGGAATTGCAAGAAAGAAAGGGAAGAGGGGGTCAGGTAGAGAATACAAGGAGGGGCAGCTAACACTAAGGTACATTTGAGGGGTCTTACAGAAACCTACTAGTTTTAGAAGCTACTTAAATATATACACATATATGAAAAAAATCTAAATGGAACCAACAAATAACAAAGGAGACAAATCCCCAACTAGACATTTCTTGCAACCAAGTAAATCCTCCACTTCCAGGAATATGTTACATCTAATTGTGTTGTGGGCCCACAGAAACCCCAAGCAATTCAGGCTATTTCCAAGTATGTCAGTTGCTCTCCATAAACTGATGGTAAGACTCTCTTGGTGATAACAACACACACACACACTCAATTATATATATATATATATATATATATATGTACACACACATCATTGAATACAGAAAAGTTGAGGTGCTGCCTAACTAGAGTTTTCATCCCTACTGAATAGTATCCATGGTACAGGAAGGTATATGTTTACTACTAGAGGAGAAAGGTAAACACCAACCCTGCTATAAACCCTTTGATCTACAATGGTGACTTGCCTGCAAGATATGCTGGTGCAATAGTGGTGCCAAAGCTGTGGGAGTAACTAACCAGTATCTGATTGGACTTAAGGCCCCCACTCTATGCAATGGAACTCATGTTTAGTACTGTTCAGGTGGCCACAAATTGAGACGAGATAGGCCATGGACCTAGGGAAAAACCAAATAGTGTTGTTCTGCTGAAAGAAAACAACAATAAAATGACTCCGAATGGCTTTCTACTATAGATCAGTGTCTCACTCAGCCATCATCAGAGACACTTCTTCCTGCTGCAGATGGGACCTAATACAGAGATCCACAACCGTACAATGCGCAGAGAGTGAGAAACCTTGGAAGACTTAGTACTAAATGGAATGTCTTTATCAAATTCCTCCCCTTGAGGACCAGGGAACTATACAGAAGAGGTGGAACGATTATGGAAGTCAGAGGAAATAAAGGATACCAAGGAAACAGTGTCTTCCAGACCCTAAGTGACTGACATACATATGAACTCACAGAGACTGTGGCGACATGCACAGGGCCCACATCCCACATAGATCTAAATAAGATGGGATCCCAGCACTGAGGTGGGGAAGTAGACCCGAGTTCCCATCCCTATGTCTAATTGATAGCAGCTCACAAAGGGAAAATTAGTTTCTTCAAGGGAGTCTCACGGTATACAAACCGTGCTTTAGGGGAGGCTCCATGCTCAGCAGAAATGGCCAACACAAAACAAACTCTAAGGCATTTTTGTAGCTTTTGGTTTTTTTGTATCATATTGCTGTGTTTGGGCTTTTTTTTTTTTAAACCTTATTGGTCTTTTACTTGTACATTATAGTCTCTGATTTTGACATTTTATGGTGTATGTGTGTGTGTGTTTGTCTGCACATGTGTGTATTTATCTGGGTGTATGTATGTGCATGTACACATGCATATGTGTGTATTTGTTTCTCCTGATCTTAAGTTAATTTTCTTCTTTTCGCTTGTTAGGTTGCTGGTTTTGTCTTACTCTTGTTTCTCTATCTGTTTGTTTATCTTTATTATTTGCCCGTTTGTTTTCTTAAGAGAGAAAAAGAGGGTTTGAAGTTGAAAAGGTGGGGGAGGTAGGAAGGACCTGGAAGAGCTTGGGGGGGAGGGGAACCGAAATCAGAATATATTGTATGAAAATAATTTTATTTTCAATAACAACAACAACAAAAAACACGTGGGTCGTGACTCTTAAGCCCCAGAGTAAATACCCAGTGGCAGAGCAATGGTGGCAACATGTATGACCGCTACAGAGTTGGAGTCCTCTGTGCAGCTGTTTCTCACCTGCTGATTTCCAAGTCCCTGAGCTGAATACAGAGAAAGGCAGCAGTGTGTGGAAAGGACTCTGCCATCTCTCTGTTAGGTGCTTGGACTATGTTACACTGCGTCATCCAGGACTCTGTGGCCTGCTTCAGGCTCCCTTGCCCTCTTTCATCAGAGATGCTGAGTATCTGAAGCAGCAACTGAGCTTAACTCAGAGGATGGATCTAAGCAAAAATGCATTGAGTCTGTAGGTTGGTCTGTGCTGAAGAAAGCTAACAGCATCTTCACACATTTGACAGCTCAAGCTACCTACTCCAGCACAGTCACCATAGTACCCTTGCTTCGCTTGCTTCTGACACAAACCATGAAAAGAGGACTAAATATAGGTTACTCACTCACCAGAGGGGACAAGTTCTGCTTGACAGAAGTTCCTGATCATTTGGAAGTGTCAGAAAACTCCTCAAGCATTTCATTAGGGCGGCGTGTGACATCCCAGAAGGAGGCTATCCATTACTTCGTATAGAAAACCCTGCTGCAGACCAGGTTTTCTTTCTCAAGAGTCTAACAAGAGCCAGTCTTGGCCTCATGGCTGTGGTGCATTCCTTTAGTTCCTAGCATTTCTAGATTTTTTTTTTAATTCCAGAATTTACTAAATACCCACCTAATGACTAGATGCAGGTGTTATGAAGATAAAAAGAAAGTCACTGCTCTCTAGGGGGCTGGTGGCTTCTGAAACATAGCCACATGCGTGCGCGCATACACACACACACGCCTTGAGATGATGTTTTGGGCTATGTTTGTATTCAGGGGAAGCAGGGACAGCAGGGAGGGAGGCTGAGAAAACTTAAAGAAGAACTAATTCTAGTGCAGAGGACTGCAAAGCATTAGAAGGGACCCAGACCCTGTGGACATGGAGGATGCTCAAGGGTAGAGACCAGACATGCCACTTTCAGCATGGTCAATGAACTCAAGTGGAGAGGAGGACAGCATGAAGGAGCAGAGGCTGGTGGACTAAGGAACACGATTTGGTTCTGAAGACCTGGGCTGACCTCAGACTATACAAGGAAGAGGCATGTCTAGTTAGGTTACTCTAGATAATACATCTTATTAGAAATAACTATAAAGGAAAGAATGGGAGTCTGGGAAACGATAGAAATTGCTGGTAGAATGGGTAAGAGATCGCTGAGGTCCGATGCGACCGACACGTGCAGGGTCCTCTGCCACGGACTCAGTCGACACCAACTTCATACAACCTGCCGCAGATTGAGTGATCACCCATTTATGAACACAAGGAGTTTATCAGACGGAACCCAGCAAATAGCTAAAGGAAATTAGAGTTTAATGCAGCAGGATGGCTCAGTGGGTAAAAATACTTGGTCCCAAGCATGACCTCCTGAATTTGGTTCCCAGGTTCCCACAGAATAGAGACAACTAGCTACTGCAAGATTCTCTCTGACCTCCAGATGCATGCCCTGGTACATGTGTGTACACACAAATATACACATAGCAAATTCATGTACTAAACATATTTTTAAAAAGGAAATTATACCTCAAAGGGCTGTAGGGACTCTGAAAGTGTAAGAAAGAGCAGGAGAGGTTACTAGGAGACACTTGTCCTGAGTTTCTCACCAAGAGCCCTGGGATAAATGCAGAGATGGGGAAGGTAATGAAGACAGACGAGAGAGAATATAGAGCCAGATTTTGAGCCACTGTGACGAATACCTGACAGAAACAATTTAAGAGAGGAAGAATTTCAACCCATAATTCATTCTGGGTCCATAGTGAGGTGGAGCATCATGACAGTGAGAACAAGGGGTTGAGGATGCTCACCTCAGGCACACAGAAAACAGACTGTGAGAGGGGACCAGGTCTAGCCTCCAAAGCCGCATGCCTACTTCCTTCAGCGAGGCCCCGCCTCCTAAAGCTTCTAATACCCCAGTAAGGGCACAACCACCTGGAAACTAAGCATTCAATACATGGGCCGAGAGGGAGGACATTTCATATTCAAACGGAATCACAGGCTAAACAAAGTTCTAGGAAGAAGAAAGCAACTGCACGACAATGGAAGTGCTGATGGCTGACCCTGGCAAGACATTGGATGGAAAAGAGACAAGGATCTCATTCACTGAAAACTTCATGTTCTGTGGAGTTTAGCTAAAGTTGAAAGTGATTCAGAGTCATTGAGAGCAGGGGATTGATTGAATCAAACCATGCTTGGAAACTGGTCTCGAGTAACCCTGAGGAGGTGAGCATGAGCCTCTAGGGCAGTGGGACTACTCTGGGTAGAAAGTTGTGCGCATGCACATTTCACAGCAGCAAAACTCAACATGAGCCGGTAGATTCCATAGAGGGCCAAGGGAAAGGCATCATTGTAAAATAAAGTTGGGAGGTTGGTAAGACAGCTAATGGCCCTGTCATGATTAGCTGAACATCTTAGAGAACAGGCAATCTGAGCAGGAACAGCTGGGTGGTGGGAATGAAGGAGTAGGGATAGGAGAAGGTCAGTTTGCCACCCCAGTGGAGAAGGATGCTGATACTGGTAAATCCATCAGTCACCAAAGGCATTTGCTGCAGTCATGCGTGAGTTGGGGAAAATGACCCATGCAGTCTGAGTTTAGCACAACACCCAAAATTGAAGGACTTGTGAGGGAATAAGAAGTCCCTCTAGCCTCAAATGGGAGGGGAAGGTACAGCCAGAAGATATGAACACATTTAAACAAACACACATGGGGAAGCTGGTGTGAACTGCACCAGCAAGTGAGGTGCAGGATGGCAGAGTTCCCTGGAGGTCTGTTCCCAGTGGCATCACCCCATTGATTTTATTACTCCTCCCTGATGCTCTTTTCTCCAGTCTCCCCCTCCAAACCCCACCATTCCTTTGCATCCTTCCTCCAGATTTCTCTCAGGGACAGGGTCAGACTGAGGCATGGGAGGCTAGTGAGCCTCGGATCTCAGAAGCTATGCAAGTTCCTGCAGCAAGAGATACAAATGGATCCTTGGTGCTATTCAGAAGGGGACTCAGAGGCTCTGGTTCCATATATATATATAGTGCAGGTTGTGGGGTCATGTCCTTTTAGACTCTGAAAATCTTCCCCTTACTGATGGGTCATGGCAGGAATCTAGGCGGGCCCTGAGAACTGTACTGGTTTGACAAAAATACATGTAGTTAAGATATGTAAGAGGGGAAGAACTCTGTTACCCCAACTAATACATTTGGGAAAGGAGAATCCAATGACAATAACTTGGCTTAGAAGGACTTAAAGAGGGAGAACGCTTTAAGAACAAATAAAAAAAGTCAATTCCTTAATGCAGCATTGAGCTTCCTAGAAAATGACTAAGGGTTTAGATGCTCTACCACACTAAAATGACATAATTCTATGAACACAGCTGTTTGTTGGGGTGGATTAAAATAGCATATAATGTTGGCATACTGCAAACTGGCATTTTCATCTCTAGTAAATGAGGAGGCACAGTCCCAGGACAGGAAGTGATAGCTCTGCGTAATCCACAGAGCACAGCAAAGCAGATGGCTTGCTGCTGTCTTTTGAGTGAATGAAACCGGAACATAGTCATCCCTTGATATCTGGAATCAGTGGGGGAATTGATCCCAGAGCCCCTAAGAAAACCCACAGATGTTCAACTCTCTCTGAAAATGCTGAAGTATTTTCTCATATACATACGCACATCATCCCATTTACTATAACTAATCTCTAGGTCATTTATAATACCTGATACAAATCATCTTTGTTTGGTTGGATCTGGAATACAAAACATATGGATATGGAGGAGTGCTTAATAATTCACACATAGAATCCAAGTTCCTATGTCGAAGTTCAGAGGTTCTCACATTCAGTGTGCAGTGAACATCAATAGTAAAGAAGTGATGTGGCAAGAAAGTGGCCATTCATCCTTCTAAACTCAGTAATCTCAACACATACACTTCCCCCAACATTTTATTATTTCTTTGGTGAAGCAAATTAAAGGCAATATAACATTGCATCTGTGGAAAAGTTACTACTGATAACTCTTACCTAGATCTACAACAAAAATAAGCAAATAAGGCAGAAAGAAATATAAAATGTACAGGCTGGAAAGAACAAGGGCCCTACACAGCTTAATGTTACCACAAACATATGCACTGAAAGAGACACTTAATTGTTAAGAAGATTTGCACCATTAAGGAGAAGCCTTTTCTGCATTGTAAACCTAAGAAGGGTACCCTTAGGACAAGGCCCAACCCAGTTAAATCTTCAACTTGTGAAAAGGGGCTTATCCTAGTTAGGGTTTTATTGTTTCATTGTTGACATCATGACCATATCAACTTTTATAAAGGCAAACATTTAATTGGGACTGGTTTACAGTTCAGAGGTTTAGTTCATTGTCACCATAGTGGGAAGCAAGGCAGCACATAGGTACACACGGTGCTCGAGAAGTAGCTGAGAGTTCTACATCTGGATCTACAGGCAGCAGGAAATGACTGAGAATCACTTTCCCCAACAAAGCTACACCTATTCCAACAAGGCCACACCTCCTAATAGTGCTACTCCTTATGGGCCTGTGAGGTCATTTTCATCCAAACTACCACAGGGCTTGCCTTTCTTCTTTCCTTCCTTCCTTCTTTTCTTCCTCCCTCCCTCCCACCCTTTGTTCCTTCCTTCCTTCTTACCTTCTTCCCTTCCTACCCCTTCCCCTTTCTGAGACAGAATCTCATTATTTAGCCTGGATGGAGAGGAACTCACTCATAGACTTGTCTGGCCTCAAAACACCTGCCCCTGCTTCACTTCTACAGTACTAGGACTAAAGACATTTGTTACCTTGTCCAACTTCTAAGGAGACATTTTTTCCTAAAAAACCATACAAAAGAGCTGGGCATAGTGACACACACTTTTAGTCCCAGCACTTGGGAGGCAGGAGCAAGTGGATCTTTGAGTTCAAGGCCAACCTGGTCAGCATAGTGAGTTCCAAGATAGCCAAAGCTTATAGAAAGACCCTGTTAAAGACAGACAGGGGGGAGAAAGGGAGGGAATGAGAGATAGAGAGAGAAGAAAGAAAGATAGAAAGAAAGAAAGAGAAAGACTGGCTTATAAAAGCTGAACAAATGTGGTCCAAGAAGGCCAAGTTCCATTCTAAACTTGTACGTAAACATTATATGAACATAGGTAAACTTCCTTTGTGTTAGGGAATTGAAATTTATGACTTTGCTGTAGGAGCTCTTAGTTAATATAACTAGCCTTGACTATGGAGTAAATGAGAATGAATGATTAAAAGAATGGAGTGGTGAGCAGGAAGATATTATATTCTCTAGTTTGATGCACATATAGTCAACAGGAGACTAGAAATCTCCATGACTCTAGGCACTTCAGAACCCAATATGGGATATGCTCAATAGTTCTGAGATGTAGCCAAACTCAAAAGAAGCTAACTTGCTCTGTTAAGTGAGTAGAATTCATATTCTTTAACAGACTGGCTTTCTTCCCAGATATGATGTTTCATGACAGGACAAGGAAGGTGTCCGATGCCAGCGAAGTCTTGGGCTTGCTCTGTAAAATCTGTGTCAAGACAGGAAAAGTGACAGCATGATGTGCTGCCTCATGTTGGGATACTGCTTTGGGGATAGTAGCATCTCTCCACTGGCCTTGGAATCTTACTGTGCCCCCTGAAGATGAGTACATAGGGAAGGAATTTCCTGTTTTTTTCCCTCCTTTAGCAAAAATGACATTTCAAACTGTGATGATGGAAAAGTACCATTTTTAAAACAGTTGTGTCCTGGGGAAATTGCCTGTGATCTGTCCACAGAAGGCAGGGCCAGTGGCTTCTTGAAGTGACTTTGACTAATTCATCTGGCAACTTTGGTCCAGGTGCCAAATTTTCACAGGACATCTTGAGATACTTTAGCTCTGTTATCGAGTCACAGAAAAACTTTGACCTCGAATTCCCTGCTTATTTAGAGCCCTGTCCTAGAGTTTTAAGGACCATATAAACTTCTTAGATCAGTGATTAAAGTTCTCAGCCTTTGGGGGTCAAATGGCCCTTTCACAGGGTCCGCGTGTAAGATATCCTGCATATCAGATATTTTTGAGTCATTACACTAGCAAAATTACAGTAATGAAGTAGCAATGAAAATAATTTTATGATTGAGGGATCTCTACAACAGGAGGAACTGTATTAAAGGGCTGCACCATTAGGTACGTTGGGAACCACTGTTTTAAATACTCCCTACTTGCCTGTGTGATCATGAATAGGAATGTCTAAAGGGTCTTCCAAGGTAAAAAATGTTTTATTTTTATGAGCTCATTGCTAGTACTGGGAAGTTCTTAGCATAGTGTCCTAGCATAATTTCATAATTCACACTGACACAACACCCAGCCACACTGACCACTCCAGGAGGTAAAATGAGGGACCAAAACTGAAAGTGCTAACTGGTGCCCTCACCCACCTGTATCCCAGGCTGCTGCTTCCAGTCAGGGGACATGGGCAGAGCCTATCAGCAAGTTCAATTGGGAACATGCCGGTTGAAAACAAGAGAGGCCAACAAGACAAGGGAGCAGGAGAAAGACCTGAATCTGGCAGAGTCAGAATCATCATTTGGCTGTGCTTCCTGGGCATGCTCCTTCAGCAGAACAGAATTAAGAGGAATTCTGATACCATAAGGGACATCTGAGCTAGACCACAGAGGAACAATTTACCTTTCCAGGAAAGATTTTTGTCTTATTGAAAATTAGTAAAGTGCTTGCAATGCATTGAGATTCCTCATATTATATGCTCGACATGGGATATGCTAGTGCTGTTAGAAGAATATTTTCAGAGAATGCAAAGATGCACAGAAACGTATGAGACATGCTTGGTCCCACCATCATGCTTTGTCAGTGGAAGCATTGGACAGCACTCACTCTCAGTCTTCGCATTGCATGGAAGTTCCCTGCTTGGCTCTCCACTTCTCTCCAGAAGGAGCTCTGCTTCTGAAAGGGGCACTAGTGTTTCTCATAAGAATCTGAGTCTCCCCCCTCCAGCCTGGCAGAGGATGTTATAGAAATTCTTCTTTTCCTGGAAGTGATAGGGGAACTTTCCAAGCAGGGGAGTGAAGGCTGCATGTGTGACCAAGCTTACTAGCTTTGTCTCTAACTCTAGATTGTTTCAGATGGCCCAGAACCAAGACAGAGAAGAAGAAGAATCAGGCAAGATCCACTCTCTTACAGCCATCTCTATCAAGCTCATCTGAACATGAATTCCACTCCTGCTAGACAATGCTGGACCAGTAATTTTAAATCAAGCCCCCCAGCTCCCAGCAGGGTGCTATGGCCAGAGTATTTAGCCTCATTGAGACTTTCTTTACCTACAAAATAAAGATACCTCCTGTTGAGCTGGGTGGACTGTAGACTGACCTGGGTGGGGTCTATGTGCCTGTCCTATGTCTTCTTGACATCATGAACTCATTGATAATTATTGCACAGTTGTGAAACGTTCTATTGACTTATGGCCTTCTCTTTGTACTGAGAGATTCTTAAAAAAAAAACACCTATTATACTTGTATGTGGGGTAGAGCGATGGCTTTACATGTAGACACAGTATATTGTCAGCCATTTATCATTTCTGCGCTGGGAACCTTCAAACTCTTCTGCTCCATATAAAACATATGGCATGTTTTTGTCATAGCCACTCTGCAACACTGTGAGACAGTAAAACTCATTCCTACCATGTAATTGCAATTCAGCATTCATTATCTAACCTCTCCCAGCCCCCAACCTATGTTGCCTCTAATGGCTGCTATTCTACACCCCGCCTCTCTGAAATTAACTTATAATATATGTCTTTTTGTGCCAAGCTTATTTCACTAGACACAATGCCTTTATGAGCTGTCAACTTTATGAGGATAAGGGCCATGCACCTGTTGCATAATAATGTTCTAGGAACTTTGCAGGGGAAAACCTTACTGAAAATAAACAGACATATGATATAACACATTATACTCAGGTGTTTTATGACACACAAAACCCAGAGACAAGTAGCAGGTGTAACTTCATCTGTCAACACAAATCAGCACAAATGGTGTTGGCAACCAGTGTCACCAGCTTATAGCAATCCTCGCATTGCTGTACCTGTAAATGTGTCTTTGATGACCCTAAGTCCTTTAGTCCCTCAAGACACTGAAGTCAGACACCCGGAGCCAAAGCCAAGCATATTATTTACTTTACACTGAAAATGATTTGACCTCTTTGTTTCTGGTTTCTCATCTGTAGAATAGGTGAAAACAAGCTGCAGCTTGGCAATGATTTATTGTCCCAGTTTAACAACATACCGTTCAAGGCCTGTGGCAGGTGCTCAGTGTGCAGTATTGTCATTGAAGGGAAAACAGATCTAGAAACCATCCCCTAGGTTTATGGTAGAGACTGTGCTGGGGTTGACCTGGAGTTGCTATCTATTCAAATTTGATTATCGCCTCCCACTCCACATCCCACCCTGAGATCTGTTTGCTGTCTTAGGAGCAGATTCTCATGTACACTAAGTGATGCTGTGTAACTTTTGCTCCTCAATTATCTTGATTGGATAATAAAAGCTGCCTGTAGCTGGGAAGAAAGAGAAGTGGAAGGCAGGACTTCCTGGGAGGGAAAAGGGAACTGTGGGAAGAAGAAAGAGGAAGGGCCTTTTGCCAGGAG
Organism: Lophiomys imhausi; assembly: GCA_907164525.1. Classification (NCBI taxonomy): domain Eukaryota; kingdom Metazoa; phylum Chordata; class Mammalia; order Rodentia; family Muridae; genus Lophiomys; species Lophiomys imhausi. The sequence goes on from CAJQZJ010034238.1 coordinate 3,626,472, forward strand.
ACATGAGAGGAGATGGATGTGACTATGGACCTGGAAGGTATAGCTAGCCACATGACTGAATGGGGCTAGTAGGCTGAATAGGTAGTCAGGTTAACTTAGACAAACTAGTTGAGAGTCTGCTAAGGCCTAAGCTTTGAAATATTAAACGGTCTTGGAGTCTTTTATTTTTATGGCTAAAGGAAACCCTGGGTCTTACAACAAGACTGTGTGACCTAATAATGCTCAACATGATGGACAGCACCTTTAAAATAACAAGTTTGATTAATATTTTATGGCTGGAGGAAGGTCGATGTATTAGTCAGTATGCATTTGGCTCTCAACACCCGGATCTCAGCTGAGGGTGCCACTGAAACAGGCTTTTCACACACTGCAATGACTAATCTTGGACCACTGATGGGTTATTATGGTTTAAATGTGGAATGTCCCTTATAGGCTCATCATGTATTGAACATTTCATTCCTCACTGGTGGCACTGTTTGAGAGAGATTGTTGACCTTAGGATGTTGAGTTTAGTGGGCAAACCCGTAGGTCATGGGGTTAGTTTGTGTCCTGACACACCAAAATGAGAAGAAGCTACACTGCAAGGGAACACTGCCAGAGACTGAGCTCTACCTGCAGTGCTGATCCACAAATTCCAAACTGGGGTCACATAAACCCCTCTTCCTGTGAGGTGCTGCTGTCAGCCATTTTGTCACAATGATGAGAAAAGGAACAATGCATGGGCTTCTCTGTCCCTCGAGGCTTTGCAGAGAACATGATGAAAGACTTGGGCCCCAGGGAGCAGGTCATTTCCTCACTTCTCTACTCTAAAAGGTTCCAGAACACAGTTTCTACAGAATCCACAGACTGTTGGAGAATGCTAGCAGGTGCAGAGGAGCAGAAGAGTCCAATTTCTGGCATGATGTAGAAGAAGCAAATGAGAAGCATGCTGCAGATCAGGGAAAACTGTAGGGAAAGGGTACTTGGTGAGGGATCCCAAAACCACACTGAAAAGTATGAGCTATGGGAAAGATTAAGTTAGCCTTTTCCTCTGATATTTGTAAACACCCCATTCAAACCACTGCTTTTCTAAATAGTATTTGTAATTTTTTTATTTCAAAAGCACATTTTATTTTCATAATTACAAAGGTTCATTAGAAAATTCACAGGTTATTAAATAAAAATCCCAATGCTTAGCTGTAGGATGCCTTAGTTCATTTTGTTGATCTGGGGATAGGAAAGTCCAAGAGTACCCTCAAAATAATACAGGCTATTGCCATTCCCCCTTGGTTGCCAGCCAGAACTTGATGGCAAGACCATATTGCTGATGATACTGCATTCTTTGGCCTCAGACATGGTGAAATCAAGCTGGTACTGACCAGGAAGTTTCCTTCCTGCCAACTATCTTCCATACTGACAGAAGGCACTATGCAGACTACTGTCAAAGAAAAGCCATCAACAGTCTCATTTAGCCATGAATCTTATGAGCTACAGTAACAACTGGCCTGGTAACATATGAACATTGTTGTTATAGTGGCATGAATGTTATGGAGGTAACCACTGACTTCGTGCTTGGATTTAAGGCCTCCTCCACAAGAGAAACTCATATCTGCCTGGTACTATAAACTAGGCCAGTATTCCAATGACTTGGGACATTATAAACCCTAGGGGAGAACCTATTAATATTATTTTGCTAAATGGACAGAGTACTAAACTGCCTTCTAAATACTTATCTTTATATCCAGAAATCAGTACAACTCTCAGACCTCATGGGCAAAGCTTGTACTTTGTAGTGGGTGATATTTAATACAGAGACTCCCGGCTGGCCAAAAGGCAGTGAATAAGTGACTGTAGCATCTTCAAGTCCTAAATGATCATCTATAACACTCCCAGGCTGCCCCATCCTCTCAAGACCGAGGGACCACCATGGAAGGGGTTTCAGGAGGTTGGCAAAAATCCACAGGATGGGGAGAACTGCTTCAGTCAGTGACTTCTGGACTTAGCGGGGCTACTGCACTCATGAACTCAAGACAGTTGTGGGTACCTGTACAATATCTTCACAAGATCAACTCAGTAAACACCCCAGAATACATGGGAGAGGGACATATGAAGCCCTAAACCTTGCTGAGGAGCTACTGGCAGTTGATGAGTACTGGGGAGGGAGAATTGTTTTTCTTCAAGGATGTGCCTCCTGGAAGGCTGACTATGCTGCAGTGAACGGCCCCACATCTGAGCTCATATGAGCATCAACTGGACTCAATGGACTGAAAATGACATGAAGGAGATATGTTGGGGATGTTCTGGGAGGAGTTAGAAGGGGAGAGTAAGATAGGTATGGTCAAAATACATTATGCCCAAGAATGAAATTCATGAAAATGTGTTTAAATGCACGAGAATTTAAAATAATAAACAAAATGAACACTCAAGAATATAATAATAAACACAAATGCTTAGTGTAAAGAGTGATTTTCAGTTATCTTGGACATTGAAGTAATATGTTATGTGACAATCTTCTTCTGCTCTAGTGGACTGACACTGTCCCGAATGGAGAGGGGATATGAGGAGCAGTTTGCTACTTCCAGGAGCTCCTTCCTCCTATTGGACTTCAAGTCACTGCTATAGCCATCTGTGAATCTAAATACATAAAGCAGGAAGAAAGCCCTGGGAGCTCAAAAGATTGAGTTCTTGGTTCATGAGGTCTCTTCTAATCTTCCTTATTTATTCCTTCTCCCATTCACCACTTGTATAATTTTGTATTATGTACGATGTCTAAATTTTGTAGTTTTACTTAGCTGGAGAAATGGGAAAACTGTATCTAGTCCATCTTTCTGGAAGTAGAAGCCCTCATTTTCTCTTCAGTGCTTAAGTATAACACGACCTGTTCCAGAGGTCAGTCCTGGGTTAATCAACTGTGCCCATCGGGTTGTGACAAAAAAAAAAAAAAAAAAGCCTCATGGATGTTCCTCAAGGTGATTTAAGGAGAGTAAAGACATAAGTGGTAAAGAACATAAATTGGAGACAAAGGAAAAAAAATGCCTCCATAGTGAACAGAGCAGAGACATGAAAAATTATTTCAAAAACTAACTCAGTAGCCAATAGAAAGAGCTAAAAGTGACCTTAGGAAATATGTGTGGCTAGTTCCCCTGCCACCTCCCTGCTCCTCTTCCTGTGGACTATTTGCTTACACTGCTTTCTAAAAATGCTCTGTAGAAATATAAAAATACCCGACTGGATGAGTCACTTCATAGGGACATACGTCCCACACAGGCCACAGTCCTAGTATTCCAATACAAAACTCAGCAGATGGGCTGTACATAAAAACCAGGATGCATGCTGACCTCTTGCAATGTCCTCCCTGCCTACTCTGACTTCAGAACATCCATTGAACAGGCTTCAGCACCCACTTCTGTTAAGTTTCCAGCAGAAAAGTGAGAATTTAAACAATTTCCATCATAGCCAGCTTGTGTGATGAGTAATGCAAACAAATCTTTTTTACCTCCTTACATGAAAAAATTCTTTTCACGGGCTCTAATAAACATTGTCATTTTTTAAAGCCTTAAATAGTTAACAATTTTCTCCAGACTATACAAACTACATCTCTGTTGTGTGGGACCTGCTCTCACGGGGAACCTGCTTTTTGTAAAATTTCAGCCTGCTTGGCTACCTCACAAGACCACACAAGAGTGCTCTTCCAGAAGCCTTTGGAGCTGCTTTAAGAGGCAAGAGCTCCCCAAAACCTCGTCACCAAGTTTTCAGCCGGTTCCTAACCAAGAGAAAGAGAAAAATATGCCCCCAAAGTAAATACTGGCACCACCACAAAAACAAAACAAAACCAGAAAATATAAAACAAGCCCACACTCACTTCAACACCTCTGTTGGAGGAAGCCGTGAACTCTGAGCTATGGAGTCTTGAAATAAAAGTCTCATTCATTAGGTTCTCAAAAGTTAAAAGCCCCAGATCATTTGTACTCCTTGATGCCTGACAGGGTGCAGGTTCAAAGTAGAGGGTCTCAGGGTACCCTCTCCCTGATGTAAGCCAAGCTCCCAATACAGCATCAATACATAATGCACACTTGTTTTATTGGAAGGTCTGGCCAAGGATGTAGTTTAATGAATGGGCTATATATGAAGGCATAAGAAGACATATTCAGATGGAGAAAGATTTTTTTATTTTTACTTATAATAAAGTTCTTTTGACACAGGCTGAATCAGACACTATATAAATGTTTATATTTGTTATTTTTTAAATTTCTTTAAATAAACTTGGCAAAGCCTTTTTGAATAACATCATGAGTCATCAAGTTATGAATTACCCCAAAACCAAGCCAAGTATTAATGGCCTTTCTCCTGGCCTAATTACATTGTGCACAGCTCTCAGACTAGGGATCACTGAAGCATATTATAAATCACTAAGGCTCTGTGGCCAGCTCTTTTCTTATCTTTTATCTCCCTACAGACCAGGAATTTTAAAGCCAAGATAAACCATAATTCTTTCTTGCATTGTGATAACACATAACTATGTCTAACTTAAAAATAAAATGTTAAAATGAATAAATGGGTGGATGAATAAATAACCAATGAGGAATAAGTTGCAAATTTTGAGTCACATACTGGTAGTCAGAAATCCTCAGATCTGAAAGAGGGGGACACAAGCCAATACGTGGTTTCTCAAGAGAAAAAGGACTACAGTGGGAGAAAAGGGTTACAATTTCTGCCTTATTTTTGTATGTGGCTTTGAAATACATCATTCTATATGAATGCATGCTACCAAAGTGATTCCCTTCTTTTAGCTATGCAAGAAGCCTGTAGTACCAAACACATTTTCCTTTCTGTTATTTTTTAAAGATTTTATTTTATTTGTAAGTAGGTGTATGTTTCTGTGTGGGATTACATACTTGAGTGCTGTGCTTGCAGAGGCCAGAAGGGGGCATCAGATCCCTTGGAATGAGAGTTAGAGGCAGTTGTGCACTGCATGTGGATGCTGGGAACTAAACTACAGTCCTCTGGAGGAGTAGTTTGTGCTCTTAACCAATGAGCTATCTCTTCAGTTTTCTCTTTCCCCTTTAGGTGAAATAGTTTAGACCAACTACCTTATACAAGCATAATGAGAGCCATTTGTAAAGCTTAAACTTTTTAAGTATGTCACTTGAAAATATAAAAAGAAAAAAGAGATTTTATTTTAATAAAAACATTTAACTCAATATATCTAAAAGATAATTTCCAAAGAACACCAACGTTAAAAATTTACTCATGTGTATTTTAACTTTTTTGTTTATATTGTTTTTGAAATCCAGTTTATATTTTATACTTTACATAACAAACCCAGATTCAAACTAGGAGCCTTTGGGGACTCAATAGCTACATGGAGCTGTCAGCCACTAGGCTGGACAGCAAAGAGCAGAAACAAAGCTAAGGCTCATATACCCCAGGCCCCTTTCCTTTGGCTTTCTGATGTCTTGGGCCCTTCCCCAAGACTCCTGATCACTCATCCTGGCATCACAGCACTTAGAGAAGTGACATCTTTATAAGTCACCTAAAACCCTGTTCTGCAGCTTACACAACATGTTTTAAATGAAGAGACAAGAAGTGGGCTCCTTCCCACTTCTTGGTAGAAGACTGATTGGAATCACATAACTGCTAGGTTTTCAGGCCAGAACTACAACCCTTGCCATTAAATGCACCTCTCTGTGTACACCAAGGCCATGGCTTTCATCTTGCTTTCCTCTTGGAAATCACAATATGGTGCATCGTAGCAGGAGAGACAGCCCGCTGAAGTCATGAGGAGAAAGCCTGCTGCTTATACTACTCAGAGGTCCCCATGGCTGGGGTGAGGGAGAGAGGTTAGGTCTCAGAAGGAAGTTATTTTCACAACTTGAAAGAGATTTTTTGGTTCTCTGCCAAAGGCAGGAGAACCTTTTAAAAATAAATCAATCCCTCATTTCCAAAGAACAACCATGTAGAGCATGTATGCTAGATCAAATGCCACAACCGAGAAAATGTCACCATCAAAGCCAAGAACAACTGAGTCCCACCCCCATAGAACCTTATTGAGATTCATAAAAAACAGCTGTCCCTCCCCCTGTTTTCACTGACTCTAACTGTATGCACTGTTTCTTGCTTTTAGGAAGCATTCAAAGCATTGCTCCAATAATTAATTATATTCTGCCTTTTTTGTGGCCTTTAAAAATTTTTTTGTCTTATATTTCATCTCTTCCTCAGCATCCTCACTCTTATTTAGTGAATTTAGTCATGTGAAAATCTTAAATGCTGGAAAAATCTCTTGGATCTTCTCTCATCCCTCTTGTTCTGCTTGCACTGTATCTTTACTACCAAAACCAGTCATTATTACTGCCTCTGTCTCACCCCCCATACCCACAATCAGCCTTGGGCATATCTCCACTCAGCTCCACAGAGAGAAAGACTGCATCATGATAAAGTCAGGTAAGCTTCTGTTTCCTAGCCAGAGAACTGGCTTCTCAGAAATCCTGTGACCAGCAGGCTGCTAATCTGGCTGATAAGTTTGGAAGGTCCCTGCCTCCACAGCAGCCTCTTTGTGCCTTGACTTTTTCTCTCCCCCAACCACATCTTTCTTTAGCTATATAAACTAGCCCTGCCATTTCAACTAAAGAGCTGTCTTCTGGAACAGTCTCCCAGGTCATTCATACCGACCGGTACGCACCGCCACCTGAGACCCTGCTCCCCAGCTCCTCCGAATTCTGAGACTGCTGATGCGCAACAGCTGCAATTTAGCACTGCTAAGAATCAGAAAACATGATGTTTATTCTCTTAATCTTAAAGTAGTTTGTGACAGTCAAGGTGATAAATTTGAAATTGTCTTGCCTAGTGAAGGTCTTATGATCTTATAGGAGGGATAAATATGGTCTGAGACAAAGCAAGGCAGGGAAATAGTGATGCTTTAATTAAATAAGAAATGTCTAAGATGTGCACATGTGATTCTGTGTGTATGCATGTATTATACATGTGTTGTTGTGTATATGTCTGCATGCTTATGTCTTCTTATCTCTGTCCATAGTATAGGCAAGAGATATATAATTGCCAAGAAGCAGGGAGTTCACCTACACTGTGATTCTGACATGTCCTTTGTAGAAGGAACCAAGTCTCCTTGAGAAATGTTCATGACAGGGCAGAGGAGAAGCAAACCGGCCTGGAACAGCCTGTGCCAAAGCGTAAAAACATTTAAAGACTAGTAAGAGACATGAGTGTTTTGACAGGGCTTCGACCGGCTAACGCCTACCATCAAAAAGCAGCTAGACGGGGCAGAGACAGCTTAGTTAGTCAGTGATCGCCTTCCAAGTAACAAGGCCTGAATTCTAACCCAAGATCATGTTTAAGAAAGAAAGAAACAAACAAAAAAGCCAGGCATGGTGGCATGTGCTTTGTAATTCTAGTGTCTGGGAGGTGGAGAGAGGCAAATTCCTGGGCTCAATCAGTCTACCCTAATTTGTTATACCTAGAGGAGAGAGAGAGAGAGAGAGAGAGAGAGAGAGAGAGAGCCTGTCTCAAAAAAATAAATAAATAAATGACTTGTCATACTGTCATAGTGTCTTTTTCCATTGCTGAGAAAAAATACCTGACAAGAATCAACTTAGGAGAGAAAGTTGACTTTGGCTCATGGTTCCTGCGTACATCTGTCATGTACGTCTGGGGCTTGTAGCAGCCTGTCCCACTGCACCAGCCAGGAAGCAGAGGCTGATGATTTCTGGTGCTCAGCTCCTTTTCTCCTTAGTATTTGTTCTGCAGTTAGGATTGGTCTTTCCACGAGTATTAATATAATCTGGATGTTCCTTTACAGATATGTTCAGAAGGTAACCTCATCTAGACAGGCCCTCACAAGCTCAGACAGAGGGTTATCTCCTAAGTGAGTCTAGAGCTCGTCAAATTGACTCTCAGTATTAACCAACCACCACAAGTGTACCCCTTTTAACTTGATACCAAGACACATTTAAGCCATAAGGTCCTATCATTTTGTCTTCTAGGCTCATGGCCATCTATTAATGCAAAATGCATTCCAGGCAATTTCAGAGTCCCTACAGTTTTTAGCAGGTCCTTTAAATGTCTTAAGTGCACATCTCATCTGAGACTGGAAGCAATCACTTAACTATGAGTGCCTATAACAAACAAGCAAAAACAGCTTATATTCTTTGAATGTATGATGGCACAGAATAAGCACCCCCACTCTAAGGGAAGAAATAGAGTCATAGCAAGGAATGATCAGATTAAAACAAGACCAAAACCCAGCAAGGAAAACAGCAAATTATGCAGCTCCATGTCTGGCTTCTGGTGCTCATGACAAAATCCTCAAGGCTCTGAGAGCGTGGGTAGCTCCATCTCTCTAGCTGTCCTGCCGGTAACACACACAATCTAGAGTCGGCTCCTTTCTGTGCCTTCAACTTGCCTCAGCGGATGCCACATGGTCCAGTCTTTAACATCTTCAGGTTTTCATTGCAACCTGGGCTTCATCTTCATAGGTTCATGCAGTAGTTTCTCGAGGTGTCCTTTGCAGAAGGTCTAACCCTGCCGCACATTGCCTGGCCTCAGCAGCTCTCTGAAATCATAGAACAAGACTCAGCGACATCTTTCCCTTGCATCTTTCCTGCCTGCAAAACCAGAGACACGTGGACAATATTACTCAGCTCTGCTGCTTTAGACCACAGAGTTAGCAGACTCTGAGTGCTTTGGTGGCTGAGCTACAAAATCACTTTCCTGAGCATTCATTTGGGAGGGGGAGATACGTCCTTTGAGCTTTCTCGGTTTACCCAAATTTGCATTTTTATAGGTGGGAGCCTTTTAAGGGTTTTGCCTTCAGGACACCTTCCCTGTTGTTCCAGTGAAAAGTGTGAGGTTTATTTTAACAATTGCTGAGGCTTTATATCCAGTCTTCTGCACAATTTTAAATTTGCCCTCTCAACTTTCCTCACTGGAACTTCCTATTTTCTTTTTGCTCTCAGTGTAGATCTAGATAAGTATACTGCAAAGTAAGCCTTACCACAGCCTGAGTTATATACGGTTTTGAGTTTCTTTCACAAAAGAATTTATTCCATTCCTCCTAAATTCAGTCTCACTTAAGTTCTCAGGACATGAGCAGATTAAATACATACAGTCCGATTCTTCATTATAATATCAACCCAAAAGCCTCCAGCCTAGTCCTTAACAGAGCCTTTGTTTCCTTCTGAAACCTCACGGGCCATGTCTCCATGGTCTGTGTTTCTTTGGACATTCTGAGCTCCTAAGCTCCCACCTGAACAGTCCGTTCTGCTTTCCTCATTGGGCTCCAGGGTTTCTACAGCTTGGAGTTTCTAACTTCTTCCACATGCCTCTCATAAAAGAGTTTCAAAAGCAAAGGAACTGTACAGTCAGGTTCATCACAGAAGCAACCTCAATCCTTTTACAAATCTTCTAGCTTAGTTACTCTTCTTGTTGCTATGACAAAATATTTGGCAGGAATCCACTTATGGGAAGAAGGGTTGACTTTGGTCCACAGCACAGTCCAGCATGGTGGGAAGTCATGGTGGCATCAGGAGCCTGAGGCAGCCAGTCCCACCGCATCAGCAGTCAGGAAGCCAAGAGTCATGGCCTCTGTTTTCATTGTTGTTACATTCACGTATGTGTATATGTATGTATGTATAAATATTCCTATGTATTCCTAAATACATAAATATAACATGCTCAGTTTGTACAATGTTACTTGTATGTATGTTTTCAGGGCTGATGATTTGGTATTGGACAACTAACTGGTGTGTTCCTCCCTAGGGAAGACTACTGAAGGGAGAGAAAAGAGAGTATAGAGAACAAAAGGTAGAGGAGAAAGAAAAAATGAGAGAGCCAGAAAGACAAACTGACTGACTTGTTACAGGAATTGGCTTATGCTGTTAGGAAAGCCAAGAAATCCCATGTTTTGCTGTTTGCAAACTGAAACTGGAACTGAATTGATGGTGTTTAGTCAGACTATAAAGCCAGAAGGTGAAGGGGGGTCATGGTATCTTGGTCTCTATCCACAAAGTAAAGAACTAGGAGCACTGATGTTTGAGGGCAGAGATGAGTGTGCAGCTTGAATTGAATTCACCTTTCTACAATTTTCTGTTATATTCAGGACCTGAGCAGATTGCATTATGTCTCCCCAAACTAGCGGTGGCAATCTTTACTTGGTCTAGCAATGCAAATGTCAGTCACTTCTAGAAATGCTCTCACAGACATACTTAAAAATCATGTTTTAGCTGTTACTCTGACATCTGTTAGCTCAGTCAAGTTGGTGTATGAAATCAGCCACCAACCAGATGTGGGTGGCACACACCTGTAATCTCAACCTTAAGGAGGTGGGAAACAGAAAAATCAAGAGTTCAAGGTCGTCCCTAGTTTCATGTAGGTCTGAGGCCATGCTGGTGTCCATGAGACAAAAGAAACCAAAAATTAACCACTGTACGAATAATATATGACGTTTCTCACACATAATTTTCCTGTAAATGTTGAATTCTGTGAGAATACAGTTTATTTTATTTTATTTTTTCTCTTTAATTTTTTTCCTTTATTTTTTATTTCTTCAAGTTACATCTCAATCGCAGTCCCCTCCCTATTCCCCCTTCCAGTCCCACCCTCCCACCCTCAACCCCCAATCCTCTTCCCTTTTTTTTTTTTAAGTTTAAGGTATATCTTATTTCCCTCTACAGTTTCCCCTTTCAGTCCAAAAAATGGCTCTTTCTCTTATAATAATAAATACAATACAAAACAACAGAGGTAATTAGGCCAAAGTTATGAGGGTTATATGGCTTAGCATACATTCCCAATGTCCAGTCCATATGTATTTGGCACCTGACTTTAGCATTCTACTATCTAACCATCTCCATGAGTTTAAAGTTCTATATCTAACTAAGCTTTCATACTAACTTGCAACACAATTTTAAAAGTATCTTCTTAGATCTATAACACTCTCTTGACTCCTAAACAACTCAAAATTTAATTATGAGACTCTAGCTATCTGTTCTTCAACCACCTCAGAGACCTGAGAGGGATAAATATATCTGATTTTATAGGAAGTAGAGGGCCTGCAGCTTCCCAAACTAAGAAATGACATACCAGTGGCTGCCTGGACAGTTCCCATTTACTCTCCATACATTAGAGCATCGATCTTCAGTCATTTAGCTCCGTTTCTCTGACAGACATTGATTGTAGAGCAGGGGTTATGAAGGACTTGCCTACCCTGTCTTGGCAGAGCTAGGCTGTCGACTTACCTGCTTCCAGGTTTTGTCCTTTTTGGACAGCATTCTGCCTGCAGTTGGAGCAAGGGGCTTTTCCTACCAAGAGATAGGCTTGCAACTAATTCAATCATCTCCCACAAGAGATTCTTCGATGCTCATCTTCTACTTGGAGAAGAATAGGGGATGCTATCAGGAGTTGATATGTCTCGATATAAAAAATTCAATTCTAAAGTTACAAAAACATCTTTGAATGCCATATTCTGCAGATCTCTTGAGGTTTTTGAGGAGGCCCTATCTATCTCTTATATTAGGGTAAGCAGATGTTGCTTGTCTCTTAGCAGCTTTATTTCTGATTAGCTTAGAAAATAACTATAATAGACTGTCATAGTACCTAACAAAATGACCGGCTTGCATAACTATTAGTTTGCATTTCTTAATTACCCTAAACAGTTTATGACAATTAGTAGTAAAAGGCCGAAACATCACATTTCATTTTTTTTTCTTTACCTCCTAACCCACCCATCCCATTTCTCTGGGGTGGGGTGTCCTTATATAACAGTCCCTCATCTCAGTTGAGAGGTCGTATGAGAGAGCCAAGAGCCTCCTCATTCATTGGGGGTCTACGAGGCGGTACCACCAGTGAAAAGTGTCTCATTGCCCAGGAGAGAGAACTAAAAAACAAACAAACAAATAAGCAGACAAATAGATAAAAAAGACTAAAAAATATAAAAAAATATAATAAATAAATAAATAAATAAAACGTTTATGTCCAAGTTCCCTTTGGTGTGTTAGTTGTAGTATCGATACCTTCTACTATATAGCTAAAATCCTACTATAAATGAATAGATGCCATATGCATCCTTCTGAGTCTGGGTTAGCTCACTCAGGATGAGCTTTTCTAGTTCCATCCATTTGGCTGCAAATTGCATAATTTCATTGTTCCTGATAATAATATTCCATTGTGTAGATGTACCACAGTTTTTTAACCCATTCTTCGGTTGAGGGACATCTGGGTTGTTTCCAGTTTCTAGCTATTACAAATAAGGCTGCTATAAACATAGAAAAGGAAACTTTTTTGTGATTCGGTGAGGAGTCATTTGGATGTATACCCAGCAGTGGTGTGGCTGGGTCCTGAGGCAGAGCTATTCCAAGTTTTCTAAGATATCGCCAGACTGACCTCCATAGTGGTTGCACAAGCCTACACTCCCACCAGCAATGGAGTAGGGTACCCCTTTCTCCAAACCCTCACCAGCATGTGCTATCATTTGAGCTTTTGATCTTAGCCATTCTGACAGGTGTGAGATGGAATCTCAGAGTCCTCTTGAGTTGCATTTCTCTGATGATTAAGGATGTTGAGTATTTCTTCAAGTGTCTCTCAGCCATTAGGGATTCCTCCTTTGTGAATTCTCTATTTAGCTCTGTCCCCCATTTTTTGATTGGATTATTTGGTTTCTTGGCATTTAATTTCTTGAGTTCTTTGTAGATTTTGGATATTAGCCCTCTGTCAGATGTGGGGTTGGTGAAGATTTTCTCCCAGTCTGTAGGCTGCCGTTTTGTTCGAATGACAGTGTCTTTTGCCTTACAGAAGCTTTTCAGTTTCATGAGGTCCCATTTATTGATTGTTGATCTCAGGTCCTCAGCTGTTGGTGTTCTGTTCAGAAAGTTGTCACCTGTGCCAATGAGTTCGAGGGTTTCTCCCACTTTTTCTTCTACTAGATTTAGTGTGACCGGCCTTATGTTAAGGTCTTTGATCCACTTAGACTTAAGTTGTATACAAGGTGATAAGTATGAGTCTAATTTCATTCTTCACTTTTTTTTTGCTTTATTTTTTATTTCTTCAAGTTACATCTCAACTGAAATCCCCTCCCTACCCCGCCTCCAGTCCCACCCTCCCACCCTCTTCCGCCTCAACCCACCCATCCCCTTCCTTTTTTTTAAGTTTAAGATATATCTTTTCCCCCCAACAGCTCCCCCTTTCAGTCCAACAAATGGCTCTTACTCTTATAATAATAAATACAATACAAAACAACATAGGTAATTAGGCCAAAATTATGAGAGTTATATGGCTTGGCATACAATCCCAATGTCCAGTCTATATGTATTTGGCACCTGACTTCAACATTCTACTGTCGACCTATCTCCATGAGTTTAAAGTTCTATATCCAACTCAACTTTCATCACAATTTAAAAAGCATCTTCTTAGAACACCCTCTTGATTCCCAAACAACTCAAAATTTAACTATGAGACTCTAGCTATACTTTTACAAGTGGATATCCAGTTGGACCAGCACCATTTGTTGAAGATGCTGTCCTTCTTCCATTGTGACATTTTGTCTTCTTTGTCAAAAATTAGGTGGCCATAAGTGTGTGGGTCTATTTCTGGATCTTCAATTCAATTCCATTGATCTACTGGTCTGTTTCTATACCAATACCACACTTTTTTACTACTATTTCTCTGTAGTACAGCTTGAAATCTGGGATGGTGATACCTCCAGATGTTTTTTTATTGTAAAGGATTGATTTGGCTATTCTGGGCTTCTTGTTGTTCCATATGAAATCGAGAATAGCTATTTCCAAGTCTATAAAAAATTGTGTTGGTATTTTGATAGGAATTGCATTAAATCTATATATATTGCTTTTGGTAGGATGGCCATTTTTATTATGTTGATCCTACCTATCCATGAGAATGGGAGATCTTTCCATCTTCTAAAGGACTCTTCCATTTCTTTCTTCAAGGGCTTGAAGTTCTTGTTGTACAGGTCCTTTACTTGCTTGGTTAGAGTTACCCCTAGGTATTTTATGTTGTTTTTGGCTATTGTGAAGGGGGTTGTTTCCCTTATTTCTTTCTCAGCCCATTTGTTTGTTGTATAAAGAAGGGCTTCTGATTTTTTTGAATTAATTTTGTATCCAGCCACTTTGCTGAAGGTGTTTATCAGCTGTAAGAGTTCTCTGGTGGAATTTTTGGGGTTGCTTATATATACTATCATATGATCTGCAAATAGGGATAGTTTGACTTCTTCGTTTCCAATGTTTATCCCCTTGATCACCTTTAGTTGTCTTATTGCTCTAGCAAGAACTTCAAGTACTATATTGAAGAGATATGGTGAAAGTGGACATCCTTGTCTTGTCCCTGAGTTTACAAGAAATGCTTCAAGTTTCTCTCCATTTAATTTGATGTTGGCCACTGGCCTACTGTATATTGCCTTTATTATTTCTAGGTACTATCCTTGTATGCCCAGTCTCTCCAGAACTTTTAGCATGAAGGGGTGTTGGATTTTGTCAAATGCTTTTTCTGCATCTAGTGAGATTATCATGTGGTTTTTTTCTTTCATTTTGTTTATATGGTCATTGACATTGATAGACTTTCATATGTTGAACCATCCCTGCATTCCTGGGATGAAGCCTACTTGATCATGGTGTATGATACTTTTGATGTGTTCTTGAATTCGATTTGCTAGTATTTTATTAAGTATTTTTGCATCTATGTTCATGAGGGAGATTGGTCTGAAGTTCTCTTTCTTTGTTGGGTCTTTGTGTGGTTAAGGAATCAGGATGACTGTGGCCTCATAGAATGGTTTGGAAATGTTCTTTCAGATTCTATTTTGTGAAAGAGTTTGAAACGTATTGGTGTTAGCTCCTCTTTGAAGGTCCAGTAGAATTCCGTGCTAAAGCCATCTGGCCCTGGGCTTTTTTTGGTTGGGAGATTTTTAATGACTGTTTCTATTTCCTTAGGGGTTATAGGGCTGTTTAATCTGTTTATCTGATCTTGATTTAGCTTCGGTAGGTGGAATCTATCAAGAATATTGTCCATTTCACCTAAGTTTTCAAATTTGGTGGAATATAGATTTTTAAAGTAGGATCCAAATATTCTCTGGATTTCCTCAATGTCTGTTGTTATTTCTCCCTTTTCATTTCTGATTTTGTTGATTTGTGTTTTCTCCCTCTGTCTTTTAGTTAATTTGGCTAAGGGTTTGTCTATTTTGTTGATTTTCTCGAAGAACCAACTCTTGGTTTCATTGATTCTTTGTATAGTTCTTTTTGTTTCTAAGTTGTTGATTTCAGCCCTAAGTTTGATGATCTCCTGCCTTCTGCTCCTCTTGGGAGTGTTTGCTTCTTTTTTTTCCAATTCACCCAGTTTAGCTGTTAATTTGCTAATATGAGCTGTCACAATTTTCTTTTTGAAGGCACTTAGTGCTATGAACTTTCCTCGTAGCACAGCTTTCATTGTGTCCTATAGGTTTGGGTATGTTGTGTCTTCATTTTCGTTGGATTTTAAGAAGTCTTTGATTTCCTTCTTTATTTCTTCCCTGACCCAGGGGTCCTCTAGTAAAGAGTTGTTCAATTTCCATGTGAGTGTAGACTTTCCGTTGATTCTTTTGCTATTGAAGTCCAGCTTTATTCCATGGTGGTCTGATAAGATACAAAGGGTTACTTCAATTTTCTTGTATCTGTTGAGGCTATCTTTGTGTCCAACTATATGGTCGATTTTGGAGAAGGTTCCGTGAGGTGCTGAGAAGAAGGTGTATTCTTTTGTGTTTGGTGAAACGTTCTGTAGATATCTGTTAGGTCCATTTGGTTCATGATCTCTGTTAGACTCATTATTTCTCTGTTTGGCTTCTGTCTTGATGATCTGTCCATAGCTGTGAGTGGGGTGTTGAAGTCTCCCACTATTAAAGTGTTTGGATCAATGTGCGATTTAAGTTTTAGAAGTGTTTCTTTTATAAATGTAGGTGCTTTTGTATTTGGGGCATAGATGTTCAATATTGAGATGTCCTCTTGATGGATATTTCTTTTAATGAGTATGTAATGCCCTTCTCTGTCTTTTTTTATTAACTTCAATTGGAAGTCTCTTTTGTTTGATATTAGGGTGGCTACTCCAGCTTGTTTCCTGGGTCCATTTGCTTCGAAAACCTTTTCCCAGCCCTTTACTCTGAGATAGTGTTTATCTTCAATAGTGAAATGTGTTTCATGTATACAGCAATAAGATGGGTCTTGTTTACGGATCCCGTCTGTAAGTCTGTGTCTTTTTATTGGCGAGTTGAGTCCATTGATATTGATGGATATTAGTGACCAGGGGTTGTTATTTCCCATTATTTTGGTATAGCTGGTCGTCTTGTGTTTCTTTTTGTTTAGTTGCTGTGCAGGTTTCTATTTCCTCTGTTTTGTTCAGTGTAGTTCTCTTCTCTGTGTTGGAATTTTCCTTCTAGGATCTTCTGTAGGGCTGGGTTTGTGGGGAGATATTGTTTGAATTTGATTTTGTCATGGAATATCTTATTTTCTCCATCTATGTTGATAGAGAGTTTTGCTGGGTATAGTAGTCTGGCTGGGCACCTATGTTCTCTCAGGACTTGTAGGACATCTGTCCAGGCCCTTCTAGCTTTTAAAGTTTCTGAGGAGAAGTCAGGTGTAATCCTGATGGGTCTGCCATTGTATGTAACTTGGCCTTTTTCTCTTAAAGCTTTTAATATCCTTTCTTTGTTCTCTACATTTGGAGTTTCTATTATTATGTGGCGAAAGGAGTTTCTTTTCTGATCTAATCTGTTTGGTGTTCTGTAAGCCTCTTGGATTTTTACTGGCATCTCTTTCTTTAGGTTTGGGGAGTTTTCTTCTATGATTTTGTTGAAGATATTTCCTGGACCATGGAATCGGGAGTCTTCTCTTTCCTCTATGCCCATAATTCTTAGGTTCCGTCTTTTCATTGAGTCCTTGATTTCTTGGATGTTGTGGGTGAGAGATTTTTTAGCTTTCTCATTTTCTTTGGATGTTGTACTGATTTCTTCCATCGAATCTTCCATTCCTGAGATCCTGTCTTCCATCTCTTGCATCCTATTTTTGATACTCACATCCGTAGTTCCTGTTCTCTTCTCTTGGTTCTCCACTTCCTCTTTTAACTCTGACTGTGTTTTCTTTATTGTTTCCATTTCTCTTTTCATGTCTTGAATGGTATTGTTCGTTTTGTACATTTCCTTTTCCAGTTTGCTTGTTTTTGCCTGGAAATCTTTCATTGCTCTGTCCTTTTCCTGTTCAAGCTGAGTCACCTTGGCTTGGAGCTCTTTAATGGTGTTATTCGGTGTTATTCATTGTTTTGACTTGTAAAATTGTGGCTTCTTTGAATTCCTTCACAGATTTAAGTTCTTCTTGAAGAGACTCTATCACTTTCCATAATGTACAATTGTCATCGTTTTCATGTGTTTCATCTGTGGTGAGGTGGTTCGGGCTGGATAGAATAACGTTGCTTTCTTTTGTTGGAGTCATTTCGCTGTTTTTTTTTGGTTTTGTTTTTTGTTTTTTTTTTTGGTCTGGGGCCTCTGGCCATGTGGAATTTTTTAGCTGTCTTCTGGACTTGGGTCCAAAGGGGGCGCTTTGGTGTAGGAGTCAAGTTGTCTTACTCCACCCCTATAAGGTGAGTCATTCAGCCCCGCCTCCTAGGTGGAGACCTAACTAATCCAGGTGGTGGAGCCGTGTACAAGTAAGCTCTTGTTCCCCATCAGAAGGGCCAGAACTAGTACAAAAGTCCGATATACAACAGTTTCAAATATCTCCCAGTTTTCCCGGGGTTGGTTCCTCTAGTGGGTAAATCCACCCTTCATCCCCAAAAGCCTTGCCGCTCCCGCGGCTTGGAAACTGGCCAGTGAGGTCACTGCAGTGGGTTGCAATCTGCATTCTGAAGGCACTTTGCAGCTGAGCTGCGCTCACTTCCAAGGGTTGCAACCTTTCGCCAGATAGCTGGATCGTCTGTGCGAGACCTGGAGTTGCCTAGCAGGATGGGGATTATGTCTGCGTGGGATCTGAATCTGCCTGCTGGGTATTAAATTGGAACTTACCCGGCGTCTCTCCTGGTGGGGGATGGCGAATCCTGATTCCCGGGTCCAGCGGCTTCCTTGCGTGTCCAAGAGTGGAAGGAGCGTCCTGCCCAGGGACTCTCATTTGTCCCTGGGTAGTTGGATGAGATCTAGAGGGGGTCGAGCCATTTGTACAGCATCCTGCAACACTCACCACCCTGTGACTGTTAACCCCGAAATCAAAATACGTCTGCGCAGGCCGCCGCCATCTTGGATCCCCCTGAGAATACAGTTAACAGTGACTAAGGGTATAGGTGAGTTCACTGTGCTTATACACCTTTCTATAAAAGAGCTGAGGGGGAAAGTAACTGAAATAAAAAGAAAAGAAAAATTTACTCCCTTAGAGAAAACATTAAAAACATTTTTTTAAATGTATCTTTCATCTTTCCAGAATGATGTTCCATTCTAGCAAGCTCAAATCACTTGAAGGCTCTTCACATTGTAAACACAGCACCTCATGAGATGCTACCCAGTGTTCCTCCTCACCTGCCTGGGGCACATCCACAAGCTCTTCAGCCTTCTACTGTCATAATCATGCATGACAAGAGCTGGCTTGATCTAGAAGACACTTCAGTCCTTTATGCTTCTCCAGGGTTACCCAGGAGCCATCTTTCTATACTCTTCAATTTCACATTTGTAATGTTCAGAAAAAGTATGTACTCATTATTAAACAGAACTTTTCATTTAGGGATATGGTCTAAATTGTATGCAGCACATTTATGCCACATCAGGTAAGCTATCTAGAGAGGATTTAGAGTGTATGGGAAGGTTCATGTCTGCTGTGTGCAGACTACTCCATTTACACAAGAGACTTGGGCATCTGTGTATTTTGGGTTCTGTAGTGGGGGAGTTGTTATTTCTTTAAAGAACCTTAGGTATAATGACTACTTGATTTTTACATTAGCCAAAGGTCTTTAGATAAAT
The DNA here is from genome assembly GCA_907164525.1 of Lophiomys imhausi. Lineage (NCBI taxonomy): Eukaryota > Metazoa > Chordata > Mammalia > Rodentia > Muridae > Lophiomys > Lophiomys imhausi. Next base: position 3,645,430 of record CAJQZJ010034238.1, read on the forward strand.
TTAAATAGATGAGCTGGAACAAGTACTAATGCCCCATGTTCTTCTGTGCCACAGCACACTGCCTTCAGATCTGTCCTTCTGCAAAGCCAGCTTTGGTTCCCCATCAATGGCCCTTGGGCATCTCACCAAGGAGTAAAACTCCATTCCTGATCCAAGATACCCCTGGGACAGCCTAAGGAACAGAGATAGAATGTTCTCTTTGGTCCTTTCTATATCAGGCTCAGAAGTTATAATTAGCAGTTATGTGAGGAGTGAGGCAGAGAGCATGCACACAGAGGAGAGAGGAGCAAGAGACCATAATGTCTGGGGATCCTCCAGAGTTCCAAGAAGATCTGCAAGTGATGAAGCCCAGACTTTTGTAAAGGTGGTGTGTGTTGTGTGTTGTGTGCTGTGTGCTGTGTGGTGTGTGGTGCGTGGTGTGTGGTGCGTGGTGTGTGGTGTGTGGTATGGTGTGTGTATGTGTGTGTTGTGGGAAGAGATGGTCTCAGAACCTGCTAAGCTAAGGGAGTACCAGGTTCTTGCCATATTAACAAGATTCCTCAGGGTTGGACTCTGATTTGATTCCTAGCACCCACATGGCAGTTCACAACTGAGTGATAACTCCAGTTCCAGGAGATCTAGCACCCTCTTCTGGTCTCCTAGGGTACTGTTGAACCCAAAAGGGGCTCACCGAATCCTGATGCCCAAAGACCACCAATACCCCCGATTCACTGTAATAGACAAGAGGTTTATTAAGCCGATGCGTCAGGGTTTGACTCCCTCATAGAGGAATGAACCCTGTAAGGTTCTCTGGCCCTTTAAATACACAAGCGGCTACAAAAAGGTGGGGGCACCAAGGAGTAGCTTTTTTTTTAGCCAGCAAGGCAACAGCCACAGGTGGTGATAAAGGAACAAAGAGTATGTTAAGTTAGGTGGTGACACAAGTGGGGAGTGTAGAGGAGGGACCAGAGGGGAGTCTGAATAAACCTGTAAGCTTTGTTATTTTCACTTTTTTTGTTTGTTTGTTTATTTATTATGTATACAGTATTTGCTCTACATATATGCCCGGGCAGATCTCAATGTAGATGGCTGTGAGTCACCATGTGGTTGCTGGGAATTGAACTCAGGACCTCGGGAAGAACAGCCAGTGCTCTTAACCTCTGAGCCACCTCTCCAGCCCAAGCTATGTTATTTTCAAGGACTTCCACAGAACTCAGTCCTTGAATATAAGCTTTGTTATTTTCAAGGACTGAGTTCTGTGGAAGGTTTCCAGAAGGAGTGAGGTCAGGGTCTCACCACAGAGAGGAGAAGGCCATGTATTTATTAATTTTTACAGCCTTACAGAACTATATTCACATGGTGCATAGATACACATGCAGGCAAAACACCCAATCACATAAAATAAAAATACAGGAAACAATTTTTTTTCAGGAAACAAATATTTTAAAAAGATTTCTCAGAAAGTTGAAATCAAGCTCCAAGATAGAGTACCAGACAGTTTTTTTTTTATTTCAACAAATTATTTTGTAAACAAGAAGGAATAAAGGATAAAGACCCTTCACAAGAGGACCCTAATCTTAGGAGTTTCCAGACTATTCTCATTGTATTTTTCTCTAATTGTAAGACAGAATTTCCATTCCCTAAATAGGAAAAGTTCAGATCAACTGGTCCTTTGTTTATAAACAAGGAAGCAAGATTAGAGAGAGGCAGTAACTTGGCCAAGTTACCCAACTTCACAGCCACAATAAAACACAATTACAATCCCACTGTGCTCTCCAAACAGGCTCCAGGAGGATCAGGGAAAAGCCAGTGCAGGACAAACCTTCCCCACACAGATCTATTTGCTGGCCCCTGTGACTTAAAGGCTCTGGGATGATGGAACACCCAGATTAGAGTGTCCAAATTTGAGGTCATTGTTGAAACATTAAAGAGATTTTAGTCACTGTGATTAAATTTTAAGCTACTGATGTTAGACTATAAGGTCAAATTTACTTTGCATTTTCAATACAGAAGAAAGAAGTAAGGGGATTCATGTCATTCTGTTGAGATCAACTTACTTCACATTTTAGAAGAAATTTGAATCTAGTAGAAAATTAACAGTGAGTTTATCCCTCCTACTCTGTTTGTCAGGCTCTCTCTCATAAGTTAATCATTTCAACAACTGCTTGTTCTTACATGAGAAAGTAATATAGAGTAACCATTCATTTTAGTACTGGACAGAATCTAGGACCTTGAGCGTGCTGGTCAAGTACTCTGTGCTGAGCTTCATTTGTAGTCTTCTTAGTGTTGTTATTTTAATTTAAGTTCTCAGGAATTTATTCAGACTGGCCTTGAACTCTAACTGTAACCAAGGCAGCCCCTGGACTTGTGATTCTCCAGCCTCAAGTTTAAGCCACCAGCCCAGCTTTTGTCTCTTCATACACATACATCTTCCTGCAGCTTTATTTTCCTCATGCCTGCTATGCTGTGTATTTTTTATTGTCAACTTGACATAACCTGGAGTCACCTGGAAATACAGAGCATCAGTGAATGGATTACCAAGGTCAGATAAGCCTGTGGCCATGCCTAGGGCGTAACATATGGATAAATGATTGATATGGTAATGTCCAGCCTGCTGTATGTCAGCAGCTCTAGGCAAGTGGGCCTGGGCTGTCAAAGAAAGATAACTTGAGCATGAGCTAGGGAATGATCGAGAGAGAGAGAGAGAGAGAGAGAGAGAGAGAGAACTAGTGGACAGCATTCCTCCAGCGTTCCTCTTCAGCTTCTCCTTGAGTCTCTGTTCTGATGTACCTCAGTGACAGGCTGTTATCTGGAAGTGTAAGCCAAAACAAACCCTTTTTCCTTCCCTAATTTGTTCTGGTTAAAATGCTTTATTATAGTAGCAGGAAGCAAACTAGAATGTTGGCTATATTCTGATGACCACTGTATCTAAATATATCCCACCTTGTCCTCTTGAAAGCTAGTGTTCGAACACTCCGGCTAACATGAGTACTTTTTATACCCCTGTCAGAATGTACTCACACTCCGGCTAACATGAGTACTTTTTATACCACTGTCAGAGTGTACTCACACTCCGGCTAACATGAATACTTTTTATACCACTGTCAGAATGTACTCACACTCCGGCTAACATGAGTACTTTTTATACCACTGTCAGAATGTACTCACACTCCGGCTAACATGAGTACTTTTTATACCCCTGTCAGAATGTACTCACACTCCGGCTAACATGAGTACTTTTTATACCACTGTCAGAATGTACTCACACTCCGGCTAACATGAGTACTTTTTATACCACTGTCAGAATGTACTCCTCCACGTTGATCTTTTCTGGCAATGGTACAGAATTCATTGTCATGCTTTCATCATTTCAGTTTGGAAAATAAATCTCCAGGAATGTCCAGCAAGTTTAGTTCTCACTTAGGACAACGGAAAAAGGAACACTCTCTATTCAGCTGTGCCCATCCTACTCCATAGAGAGTCTCTTGGTGCCCTCACTGTGTCCAGGGGATACCCTCACTTCCACACTCTTGGTCCTCTGACTATACATGCCCTGGTGAAAGCACTGGCAGAGACAGTAATGGAAGGTGGTCAGACATCAGATAGCGCGAGAAAGGAATTCACTAGGTGGGCTGGGAACGTAGGCCTTGAGACAACCTGCATTCACATCACTGGCTGTCTTCACAATCAGCTTTATGGGAGACACTGCTGCTAATGGCTTTGACCCACACCTGAGGGGCATGAAGGGAGTATAGTTGTGAGCAACTTCCTGGCTATTAAGCCACTCTGATGGATGACTTTGGAGGCATTTCTTCATATCCACAAACCTCGGAGTCTATAAAGTAGGGCACCTGACAGAATCAACATTAGAAGGTTCAGGATCTGGCATACTGTACCTGGAATGGACTCACCCTCCCCCTAGTGCCAGAATCTTTATGGTCCCCAAGCACAGGTCCCCATGGAGTGGTGGAAACTGTTGCTGTGACTATGAATGCCACAGCTGACACTGAGCTGGAGATGCAGGTGGAGGCATGTCAACTGATGAACACTCTTCTTCCCTCTTCCCTCTTCCTTCTTCCTTCTTTCCTCTTCCTCTTTCTCCTCCTCCTCCTCCTCCTCCTCCTCCTCCTCCTCCTCCTCCTCCTCTTCTTCTTCTTCTTCTTCTTCTTCTTCTTCTCCTCTGTTCTTCTGTTCCATTAAAGGCCTGCCTCTGTGGGTGAACTGCCCCTGTGGGTCTTCTCCAACTCACTGCAGCCCTTATAGGTATGTCTGCCACATTCTGGGTTGGGGAGAGCAATCTACAAACAGAGGACTTCACCCATCATGATTTAATCTGGTCACTGCATGCTTCACTTCCTTGTCTTATTTCTCACTTATTTTAGAACTTGGTTGGTAAAGAGACCATGTTTCTTATTGAGTTTCCCTTCTAGCTCATAAACAGGCTGTTTTTCCCAAGGTGTGTGTGTGTGTGTGTGTGTGTGTGTGTGTGTGTGTGTGTGTGTGTTTGTACTTGTTACAGTGGGTATGTGCTTATGCGCAGATACATGTGTGTGTATGTGTGTTTGTGTGTATGCACATGCACATATGCATATGGAGGCTAAAGGTTGCTGTTTTCCAGCATCTTTCCTAAATCACTGTCCACCTGCAGCTCATTAATTAAGCTACATTTGCTGACCAATGAGGTTCAAACCTGTCTCCATCCTCCTAGGACTGAAATTACTGGCACATACCACCATGCCAGTCTTTTATGTGGGTTCTGGGGACCCAAATTCAGATCCTAATGCTTGAACTGTAGGTACTTCAGTGCTTCATCTGTCCCCCCAGTCTCACAGGCAGTGGGATTTAACAGGGTGTTATTTCCTTCTGCTTCATCTTCTGGTCCAATGAGATTTCAAGAACACTGCCTAGCCACTCAGCTTGAGAAGAGTCATTGTCATCAGCTTAACTTTCACAGGAAGGTATGTTTGCAGTTCATCAAACACAGCACTGGCCACAATCAGTTCCCAAGCATCCCACACTAGAGTCAGAGCCCCTGGCTACACGAGGTTTCTTGGTTTTCTTGCAACTTGGAAGTGATAGTATCAATTACCAAGTACTTCTGTGGAGAAAGGGAGTTATTGCTATGTGAGCTTCAGTTACCACAGTACCACAGTTCCAGGGTCAAAGAGTAAAATTATATCATGCTGGAGGGCAGCAGAGCCCACCTGAGAGTGCATATGACATTCTTTCCTCCATGGAGGGAAAAGAAAAACACACTGAGAGCTTGGAGGACTGATGTTGATATAGATGAGGACAGGGATTTAATTTCATGCCAGTTGTTGTCCATTCTGGTCCATCAAGGAGGGCTCCATACATCAACTAGTGATCATGAAGTGAAGGGAGGAAGGATGGGAAGGGGAAGATGTTGGCAGGAGGGGAGGGGAGGGACAGGAAGGAAGGGGAGAAACAATTCCAAAGTGAAAGAAAAGCCTCAACAGAACCGAGCAGGAAAGATGGTCCATGTCAGCGGAAATCAAAGCTGAAAGGCAGAGGCAGGTGTTCAGCACTTGGGGGAGAACTGTTGGGCCCCAGGCAAGGGTGACAATCTCACATACATATTTTCATTCAGTTTTACTGACTTCAACATAAAGGCAAGAAGCGAACAGAGAGTCACCCAAAAGGCAAGCAAGATACCTTTTGCCAACCAACCTGGTTTTGCTAAACAATCACTTAAGTAAATGTGATGATTAGTTTTAATTGTCACAGGACCTAGCGAAGACTCAGTGAGGGATTTCCTAGATCAAAATGGCGCATGGTCATGGCTGTGAGAGGTATTTCTTAACTGGGTTAAATGAGGTCGGAAGACTCACTTTGAATATGGGTAGCACCACTTCTTGCGCTGGGCCCTGGATTGTGCATGAGTTAATGGACAAAGTTGCCTAGTAAGCTTGCGTGCATTCACTTCTCTGTGCTCTAGGTTGTACCTGTGATGTAACCAGCTGTTTTAAGTCCCCACTTCCTTGATTTCTTGATACAGTGGAGTACCTGGAATTGTGATCTGAAATTAGAGCTTTCTCCCCTACGTTGTTTTTGATCAAGGTATTATTCTCATAGCAAAAGAAATAAAACTGGGACAATAAATAGCCACTCATATAAATTATTAGGAAAGTAGAGGTGTTTTAAAAAAATAGAAAAGCCAGTCATCTTCTCGTCCTTAATAAATTATATACTCACACACTACCAAATAGTTTCTAGCCAGACAGTATAAATGGCCAAGTTAGACAAAGGCATCTCTATCTTTTATACTAATTATATAAAGAACATGCCAAAATATTTTTAAAATTGCTTTAGGTAAAATACAAAGCAATTGATAAAGATGAAAATGATTTTGGAGTGTTCTAAATCACACTGGACATAGTTTAGGGGTCAGAAATTCCAATCAATAATTCGATTCCCTTGGATTCTTTACTATGTCCCATTTGAAACAACCCTTCTACATGCCATTGCCTTGAGGAAAGATTTTAATGCAGAAAGAAAGCTTTCTAGAGTCTTTTGCCTGAGATACACTCCTCTAAACTCAATCTGGGCAGGACTCCAAACCAACCTTAAGCAGGGAATTTAGCCCTTGGCTTGTGTTCATCAGTGAAACCTTTAAGGTTCAAAGAAGACAGCCTTGTGGAAAGCACTGACCTGCATGCCCAACCAGCAGCAGCCACCACCCAGTAACCACCAGCACCCACCACTACTCATCAATTACCACCAACCAATCACCACCACCCACCAGCAATCACCACCCACCAATCACCATCACCACAAATCACCACCACCCATCACCAATCACCACTCAGTAATCACCATCACTACCAATCACAACCAATAACCAATCGCCACCCACCAATCATCATCACCACTAATTACCACCACCCACCACCAATCACCACCTACCACCCACCAGCACCCACCAACCACCACCACGTACCAACACCAAAAAAAAAAAAAAAACAGCTCTGTCAGGGGAGAAGCAGCTGCAAAGGGTTTCGGGTTAACATAGATTTTACAATCATCATGGATATTGCTGTTCTCATGAAATATTATTCAGTTGTGAGGGGAGTTCACATGTTCTCCTTCATGATTAGGATGATAATAAATTAGGTTAAAGCTATGTAATTATCATCTCCCACACTAGTTTGATAGTTTGTAACAAACCTATCAAAATATTTTGAGGCCACTTCATAGAAGGAATTAATGTATCCTATATTATGTAAATTAGTGCTTCAATGTTCAAGCCAATCTTCTTGCTCATCATTGGCTCTCCTACATCTTCATTCACCAATCAAACTTAAAAGGCTGTGAGGCTCAGTTGTAATGGAAAAAAACGGAGAAAGCCAGTTGCTACCCTCTTGTTCTTTATATCCCAAACTCACATATTTCAAGTGACAGCCATGTTCACCCTAGGGAAAGCGTGGACTGATCTAAACCTCTGCCTGGGATTCCAATGGAGAATCTGTTGTTCTCACTATGACACCAGGTAGAACTCCAAGTTCCCAGTAAAAGCATACCATGCTTTTTTGTATCTAAGGGGACATGGGAAGCAGGGCTTGAGGTTAACATTTAACCGAAAAACAGCAACCCTGGGCCACAGCCCAAGTCAGAACATTGGCCTTGCTGTTCCCAAAGGTTTGCAGAGTGCGACTTTTCAAATTGGATGAGGAAATGGGACAGAAAAGCATATTTAAACAGATGTTTTAGAAATTAGAAAATAAAAATCTTAAAATACCCTAAGCCCTGAGAAACTGTCCCCCTACAACATGACATAAATTGACTGTGTTCCCTTAACTGTCCTCACATGAGCTTTTAGCCACTTCTCAGGAACTAAGACCTGGAACTGAAGCTAGAAGTCACGTAGATATATGTGTATGTATATATGTATGTATGTATGTATGTATGTATGTATGTATGTATGTATGTACTTCTTGTGTGTATGTACACATGTGCTTGTCATCAAAGGTCTTTCAGATGTTAAAAAGATTTTTAGTTCAGCAATTTCTTCCAGTCAGAGTACAATGCTTTCTGAAGGGAAAGTTGGTCTCATACCTTTAGAGACATTGTGCTCTAGATTGTGTATCTGGAGTTTCTACTTACTGAAATGACTGCTCAGTTAAGCCAAGGACAAAGAAAACTTTAATTGGCTTCTACTTCATAATAATGTAATATTTCCTTTATTTCTTATTGATGAATCTCTGTCTTTCATTTCTTGGGGTGTATGTGTGTGTTTCCATAGCTGGTAATTTCCATGAGTTTGTCCGTATTGCTTGGTTATTAACTCTCTCTTTAAAAGTTGTTATTTATTTATTGCGTGATGAGCTCTTACATGAATCTGGTACTTTGCACCATTGCGGCTGTAAGTCAGAGGGCTGGAATCAGATGGGACTGGCTTCCAGAGAAGGTGACAACCTTCTCTTAACCTAGGAAGCACCAAATCTGGAAGCAAAAGGCTCTTGAATAGTTAGGTAGGCTGTCCTGTGCTTTTAGGAGACTCAGTTTCTAATTATACACTCAGATCTGAAAACCTCAGAGGAAGAAAACATTTGCTTCCTGTCAAGACAGTCTGCAATGAGGGCTTCCAATCTCATACTGCTACGGGCAGCACAAAACACAAAGCTCTTCAGGTTTTGGTAAAAAGTCAAAAGGAAAATGAGCAAATGCCTTCGTATTATTTAGTTCAGGAGTCATACATCTTAACATGCTTATAAAACATAACTGAGACATTTATAAAAGTCAGGGCCCATGAACAGAGTGAGCAAATTAATACACATGAATCATGTCCTTAAAATAAATATGTGAGGTTGAAGAAAGTAATCAGACCCAGGCATGGTGGTACACACCTTTAATCCTAGCATTTGGAAGACAGAGGCAGGTGGATCTCTGCAAGTTCAAGGCCAGCCTGGACTATAGAGTGAGTTTCAGGACAGCCAGGGTGATTAGACAGAGAAACCCTGTCTTGAAAAACAGAAACAAAAACAAACAAAAAAGAAAACAATAAAGGCTGTGTCTTAATTTCAAAAACAAGTTGGTTAAGAAAGAAAGAAAGAAGAAAGAAAATAGTGATCTAAATTTCTTTAATAATCTTTCAAGAAGTAAGCAAAGAGTTCAACAAATCTGAGGTGCAATGGTCTCACTAGCACTTGAAACCCTCCAAAATAATCTTTAATTAACTTCTGCGTACTTTTGAGCTTTGCCACCTATGAAAACGCACATACACACACATACACACCAAGAAATGGAAAATAGAGATTTATTGATAAGCAATGAAAGGACTGTGAAATTAAAGTTAATTTAAGTTTTCTTTATCCTTGGCATAACTGAGCAGTTATTTCAAGCTATCCAGTATTGTAAAAAAGTTAGCACATGCATCTAACTATTTTCTTTCTTCTTGAGATAGGAAACTATGTAGTTGGAGCTGGCCTGGAACGTGCTATGCAACCCAGGATGGCCTCGAACTCATAATCCTCCAACTCCCACTTCCCAAGTGCTGGGGTTACAGGCTTGTAGCACCACACCTGCATAAAGCGTTTTGCACTTTATTTCTTAAGCATGGTACTTTAGTATAGTTTCATATTTGGATTCAGGACTAACCCACAGAGAAAGTTATTAGAATTAGTAACAGACAACAGAAAAACAATAAAAGGAAGGGATGAAAGAAAATGACCTAAATAAATAATAAAGAAGTCCAATTTTCGTTTTGAGTTTGTCCACTAATAAATGTATATCACTTAGTACAATTTAATTTGGAAAACATTTATTTTGCTCATGTATCCTGCACACAGAGTAGACAGGAATCTACCAGTGGGGAGACTGGATGGTTAGATAGTGTTGCCAGTAAATATCACACCTACCTGGAACTTCCCAGTTCTTATTTGGAAATGGTGTCACTAGGAGGTAATTAAGGTCTTTCTTGATTAGGGGTGGCCTTACGAGAGGCAAATTTGAATACAGACAGAGAGGACACCACTATGTAAACACAAAGAACACAGGGGAGCATGATGTGCTGACAGACTCAGAAACTGGAGTAGCATCTGGACACAGGCCATGAACTTCTAGCAACCAGACTCCAGGGGAAAAGCAGAAAATGAATTTCCTCCCAGTGCCTCCAGTTAGTACAAATTAACCTTGACTTTTAGCATCCAGAATTGTGAGAAAATAATCTTGTTTGTAGTGCCTGTTTGAGGTACTTTCTCACTGCAGTCCCAGGAAATGAGTGTGGACAACCAGGCATGCAGAGGTGGCCTCTGGGAACGAATGGAGACCAAGCGAGCAGAAGTGATGGGATGTCAGACCTTATAAACTCTTTTTGTTTAAAATATGAACTCAGAGCGCCTTTAAGAGACCATGAAGGAAAACCAAACAAAAACTGAAACCGAAACAAGAACAGATTTGGTCTTGACAACCAAATCTGAAAAGGCTTCACGAACTCACAGCGCCAAAGGAAGCAAAGCTGGTTTCCACTGGAGCCTTCTCTCTGATTATGAATCAGTTCCTGAATTCCAAACTTTACCCAGCTACCCAACTAAGACCAGCAAAGACACTGTAGCCTTATAGCCAGGGAAAGCATGTGAAGGAAATAACAGGAGGCCATTCCCACCTTGCTTCCTCTCTGAAAGAATATGAAATCACTACAGAAATCCTGCTCTTAGTATGCTACGTAGGGTGTCAACGGACTGTGCACTCTTCAAAGGTGACACATGTACTGAGAAGCAATGGGTGTCGGATCGTCACAGTCACATCTGCAACCTCCCAAGTGGCTTAGCATCAGCTCTCACATTTCTGCATATTAGCTCATCCCACAGACTTCCAGTATGACTGCTGGAAGTTGAAACTATAGTCAAGACATAGTCCTTCCTTTGACTTTTGAGACTGCAAGAAAATGATGGTAAATAAGTGAGCTGCACCATGTGGGGGTGTCTACAATTTGTTGCAGATTATGTCCTAAGTAAAAAATTGCCAAGGAATAAAATTTTAAATTCCTTGTTTTGAAATTTTCTCAGTCATACATAGAGGACACACATGAGCACCGGTGCCCCAGTTCCTGATAAAATTAATCATGCTAAAGCCCATGCAACTGTACAATGCTAGCAACAACATTATTCTTAAGTAGATTCCCGAGAGTCATTTGACACAGAATTATTTTATCACCATGCCACTCATAACACAGTATTGATTAATTGAAATGAAACATTTTGTTTTTCTTTTTTTAAAACTCAGGGTGTTATTATGTAGCCTAAGCTGGCCTTAAACTCACAACCCCCCCCCTCCCCAGGGACTGGAATTATAGGCACCTAGCTAAACTCCCATTTCTAATCTGGATTCAAAATAAGCTTCAGTCTGTTCCAGTGTAGCCTACTCAATTCTACGTGACTCCTCCACACTTTCTGTTTTTTTTTTTTTTTCCCCTTCATTGTTAGGATATTTGCATCACGAATGACCAGTGGCAACAGAAAGCAAACGTCAGCTTGGTGTGCTCACATCATAAGAGGACTTTGCTAGCTGGGACACCAGAACTGTTTCCATAAAATGCCACTTAGTTCCCAAGAAGGGCTGGCCCCCAGCACAAACAAACTCTGGCAGTTTCTCTCAGTAGTCTTCAGCACACTCATGAAACTATTTTCTGAGACCGAGAATTCTTAAAAAGCTAGATGCATCATTTCTCAGTGAGGCAGACAGTGGGTCTCTCAGCTCAAAAGGAAAATAGGTATCTGCCTTTTCCAGTTCCTGAAATGAGCAGCCTCAACAATTGCCCAAGTTTCATATTCTCTGTACACCGCATAACACCCCAACACCATTTTCTACAGAAAATTTGGGGCAGAAATAAAACCAACAGGACTAACTAAATCCATCCCATGCCTCCCAAGTAGCACTTCCACTACTGAGTAAGGTTCTCAAGTACTGTGGCATCTGACCAAAGAAAGCCCTTAGCAAGCCTCTTTGTTCAAATATTTTCACTGACTCCAAAGGGAAGGCGTGCATTCACAGATAGAGCCAACCCTTTCAAGCACAGTACCTTATTCTGCTCACACACGTATTGTATCCTCAGGGTGTCCATTGCTCTGATCATGGCTTGCATGGCGGTGAATATGTTTTGGTAAACCAGCTTCGTGAAGCCCTTCCTATCTTCGTCACTGTAGCCGGACCCATGGATTATCCTCATTTGCTTGATGAAGGTGCTTTTCCCACTTTCACCAGTTCCTGAGAGAAAAGCAACCAGTGAAGAATAGTTAGCAGGCTCGACGCGGGACCCTGGCAGCAGTAGTCCACATCAAAGTGATTGACAGGCTGGTGGGATGGGCTCAGAAACAGTCCCCCAGAAGCTTATGAGGCAGTGCATCCTGAGCCCCAGGAAATGCCTCCCCATCTTCCTTTCATCAGGTCTTTAAAAACAAGACACTTGTGTCAGTCCATCCTGAATATGAAGGCTCGGCTGCTGCTCATTTTGACAGTGATGGAGCCGCTTCAATGTGCAGGGAGGATTTGAGCCACAAAACTGGTGCAGGATCATTACCTTGCCAACATGTACTTGATCCTTGAACAGTGAGGCATCATTAGCAGCTTTGCCAAGGGTCTAAATGATAGCCTCTGTTCATGTTCCAATCTGTATTTCAGAAGGTATCCAAAACTCCTAAACTAAGCAAGAAGCATATGCTACTGAACCATCCCATTGGTCTTTAATGAACAGTGAGGTCCAGACATGGCATACAGAAAACAGGATGCCAAGATTCCATATTTCTCTCAGATTGAGAATCTTCTAAAAAGGTAGTAAAATATTTATACAATGAAGCTCAATATTTCTGATATTGTCTGTGATAAATGGAATCAATTGTATGAAATATTTGTGGTTCATTTATAAATCTAAGTATTATTTTATAATTTTTATTAACAGTTTTGTTGTCAATAGGGTTTCCAGCTAAGATGAAAGAGAAACTATCTCAGAACTAAAATTACTCACAGTATACCCTTTAAATAAATGTACTTTACAAAGTGAAAATTTCTTTCATAATTTCTTACAAAAAGAGAAAAGTTGTCTAATAATGTTTCTGTCATAAGAAAATCTTATGTGAAAAATATCAACTAAAACTTAGAAATTTTGCTATAACCAAGGACAAAGGTTGTTTTTCATGAAATGATTAATTAATTGTGACTCTCTATAGTCACTCACTTTCCAGTGTCTCAACAGAACACCCAGATCGTACAATCCTCATCAAGTTCTGTCATCTCTGGCACGTTATTGACCCTTAGTTATATAAATACCATGTTGTACTTTTTTTTTTTTACATTTTACTTATAGAGATGTGTTTTCCAGAGTAGGGGGCTAGAATATACAATAGTTACTGACTTGATTAAAATTACTGACTTTTAAACTTACATTGGAGTTTCCTGTACACCCTTACCAGGGCTCTGAAAACTCTGAGAGTAAGGTCTACAGCAAAGGCCCCAGTGAGACAAAACTTTTAAGTATTTTCTAAGATTCTTCTGCTAAAAACACGTATTTCTTAAGTTTTGTCAAAATACGAACATGCTCTCTTGTTTGTTTCTTCATTAAACCCCCAATGTGTTCCCTTTCCCTTAAGAAGACAGACAAAGGTAGACAAGAGGGCCTGGTGGTGTGGCCCACTGCCCTCAGCTGCCTTTCCTTGAAGGCACTTCCTTATACACTCTATTATACTCTGGCCACACTGGCCTGCTCCCCTCTTGACCCTTCTTGGGTGATTCACATAGGCCTATTCTTTACTCTACTCTTGGCCTTGCCTGGCCTTCCTGACCAGGTGAAGTTGCACACTCCAGGAATGGCCCTACCCATGATTATGATGACCTTCTCACCTCAATTAAATTTATCAAGATCCCCTCTCCTCACAGCTGTTATCACAGGAGAGCTTTAATCTAGAGCAGCGGGTCTCAATCTTCCTAATGCTGTGGACCTTAAATACAGTTCCTCATGTTGAGGTGATCCCCAACCATAAGATTATTTTTGTTGCTACTTCATAACTATGATTTTGCTACTGATGTAAATCATAATGCAAATATCTCATATGCAGGATATCTGATATGTGACCCTTGTGAAAGTATCATTAGGCCCCCAAGACCCACAGGTTAGGAACACTTATCTAGACCCTCTTACAGGTGTGCCTGAAGGTCCGTCTCCTCAGTATCAAATTGATAATTAGTACTAACCATTACACTAAATTCCGGCCTTCTTTGTGCCTGATAAGGTACCCGACATGTGGTACCACCAATAAATATGTAGCAGTGCTTGATTTTAGGTATCTTCCTCAGTCGCCTGTTCCTACACTTATTTTTTGAGTCAAGGTCTCTCTCAGAATCTGTAACTCCTGGAATCAGTTAGGCTAGCTGGTGGACCGGTAAGTTCCAAAGCGCCTCCACCTTCCCAGCTCTGGCCTCATAGCCATCCACCACCAAGCTGGCTTTTTACATGGATTCTGGAGAAGTGAATCGGGTCTTTACTTATACAGCAAGCACTGTATTGACTGAATCATCTCCCCAGGTCCTTTCTTAATTATCTTTAACTATACAGTTCAGTCCAGTCATCTTATTGTGCAACCAATTGTCAGAACTCTTTTAATCTTACAAAACTGGACCCCACCCTCAGCCTTGGTAAACACCCTTCATTTCTGCTTTGTCAATCTGATTACTCTCAGCACCCAATCTACATGAAGTTATACAATCTTTTTGTTCTTTTGTGCCCGACTTACTTCAGTTAGCATCCTCAAGGTGTGTTCATGTTCAGCCTATTCAGCAGTCCTGTCCTGAATAGCATATCTCTAAAGTTTTCAAACACAAGATGTTTTTTAAAATCTATCAAGTTGCAACTACCTATGCTACCCAACCCATGGGAAGATAGAATATGCCAATTCTCTGTGCCCCACCCTGTACTCCATGTGTGTCAAAAGACTCCAACCACATAGATGAGCAAAGAAAGGCCCTGGAATACACTCTGGTATTCTACGAGCACCTATTCTGGGTGCTAACTGGATGATGATACAGACAAATATTGAAGTAGTCACTATGCTGGGGACTCTATTCACCCACCTCCTTTAATCTTTGGAACCACTGTGTCCCAGTACACAGCTGAGAAACCACAGATGCAGACTGGCTATATAAAGTCTGCAAGCATACATAGGTATCAAGAGAAAGACCTGAAATTGATTCACTTGGACTCCACTGACAGGCTCTACAGTCAGAGAGGAAGATCTGGCTCCTAAACCAAAGGACTTGGTGATCCTGGCCTAATTTTAAGCCCAGCCACACACTATATAATTCCAGATAAGCCATCATCTTGCAGATACAACCTGCTCAGGTCCTGCTGGGATGTGCTCAGCACCCTCTTGTGAAGCTCCCATGTGCAGGTAGAGTCAGTCTTAGTGTTTTTCTTCATGTGACTCACTCAGCTCCCACACTAACTAGATCCACCAAAAAAAAAAAAAAAAAAAAACTGTACAAAACTGAGCAGAGTAGACTGCTTCTCCTAAATTTTACAATCAATGCTTGGTCCAAAGTCCCAAGGCATACATCTCTATTTCCACAGAATTCTGGGTTCCCTCTTCCCCAGATTACTATAGTCTCATGTTTTATTCTCTTCCACCCACCAGGACTAGGCCTCTGGTTCCGTGTCAGTTCATCCCAAACAAACATTAGTCCTGTATTTTACAGATGAAGAAGTCAGTGTGAACTATGACCTCCAAAACAGAAGACTCACTCAAGATAGCATGAAATTCTGCAGCAACATAAGGAAGCTCCCACTAGCAAGGCCCTTTCTCTTACACCAGGACAAAACAGGCCACAAATGTTTCAAAAGTCACTGATTTCTTCCTCTGTATTTGGAACATTTGAAAAAAAATTAGAATAGTACACACACTGATAGGCTGGAGTCAAAGAGGCTGAGGAGACTGAATGACACAAACCACTGAAGGCCAAGATCAAGAAAACAACAAAACCATTTGTCCTGGGGTGGGTGGGGGAACTCTTGCTCTCATTTAAGCTGCCATACAATACAGCTGGTGCCATCTTTTTCTAGAAGAGAAACTGAGAATCATAAAGATTACACAGGTTGTTCAAGTTTGCACAGCTTGTTGGTGTTGGACTGCGTCCGAATCGAGGTCTGCACAGGCACTTCCTATGACAGTCTGGTCCTTTCCCACACAGACTGGGATTACAACCGGAAAGGCTTGTGCCTTCAGCCTGCAGAACTGTGCTGGACCAGGGATGGCTCCAGCAGCAGGGCGCAGGCAACAGGCCAGAGGGAGTGAAGGTAGACAAGGACATCATGCTTTCGATAATGGCAGCAGGGACTAGTAAACTCAAGCAAGGATCTGAGCTGACCCACTTACCAAACAGAAACTCCATGTGTGGACATGGGGCACACATTTATTTGTTTATTCAGGGAAAAATAGAATAAGCATCCAAAGGTGTGATTATGGGGGTGAAAATGACAAGCGGTTTTTAATTGAGGAGTGGCTGGCTTAGCTCCCCCCTCCCCACTTTAGCCAATTATCTTCTAAAGCATGGATCTAGGCACATGCTGCTGGGACAGTTGTGTCCATCTAGAACAAGCCTGCTAGGGCTCCTCCTGCGAACAGAGATGAGAAGGAACCTTCAGTTCACGGCAGATTTTTGTTTCAAACAGGGGCCAAGCACTTCGAATGGAAAGTGAAATTTGGTGTTAAGTTACCAGTGATTCCTCCAGGTATGATGAGGGTCCCCTTCTAGGGGGCTTTCCACCCAGACTCAGCATGCAGCAACACAGAAGGGAAGAATCGACAAGCAATTCCACTTATAGATTCAGTTTTCTTTTTTCTTTTTTTATAAGTACTTTATTTTTTTTTCAAGTTACATCTCAGTCGCAAACCCTTCCCTATTCCCCCTTCCTGTCCCACCCTTCCACCCTCTTCCCCCACCAACAGCTTCTCTTTTCATTCCAACAAATGGTTCTTTCTCTTATAACAGTAAATTCTATACAAAACAGCAGAATTAAATATGCCACATTTATGAGAGTTAAATGGCCCAGTATACCTTCCCAATGTCCAGTTCATACATATTTGGCCCCTGACTTTAACCTTCTACCTTCTAACCATCTCCATGAGTTTAAAGTTCTATAGTCACTGGTTTGTCATTTCTTAGTATTGGAAGCTGCAGGCCCTGCACTTCCTATATAATCAGATATATTTATCCTTCTCAGCTCTCTGAGGTGGTTGAAGAATAGACAGCTTGAGTCTCATAGCGAAATTTTGAGTTGTTTAGGAATCAAGAGGGCGTTCTAGATCTAAGAAGATGGTTATAATAGTGATGCAAGTTAGTATGAAAACTAAGTCAGTTATAGAACTTTAAACTCATGGAGATTCAGTTTTCAATACAAATAAGGGAAATAGTGCCTCTCCATTTAGTTTCCATTTCTCTGTTTCGTATTTGGCTATTAAGTACAGTCTTAAACCCCTAAAAGACATCCAGTCGACAAAGAAATGCCAATTTATACAGTTGGTGTCTATATGGCAGACCATATGAAATATCCATGTACTTGACGGTTCTAAGATTATAATGAAACTGAAAAATTCCCATCATGCTATTTTGCCACTTACCATTTAATGTTGAGACATGCTCAGATACACAAATACCACTGTGTCACAATTGCCTACAGGACATTTTTGTTGCATAGATTTGCAGTCTATACACACAGCCGAGGCATGTAGAGGCTGTATCATCTATGTTTGTGTAAGTGAAGTATATTATGTTTGCACAATGGTGAAATTACCTCGTGTGCTTTTTAGATCATATGACTGTCATTAAGTTAGGCATGTCTGAACTTTTCAATTCTTATCAATGTCAAGAGCCTGCTTGTGTGAGCTGCTTACTTTTTATCATCTCACTGCAACTGCCTTCCATAAAAGTCAATGGATAACAGCTGGCAAGACACTCAGGCCAGTAACAGATTCACCAAAGGAACTCTGTCCCCTTTCTGTCACTATGATTGCTGCCCTCTCAGCAGGGGAGCATTGAGACACAGCCCCACACCCCCACACCCTCATACCCCATCCCTGTCTCTTGCTGTGAAGCTCCACTTAGGAGCGATTGTATACAGATGTATACAATGTATACAGATATTGCATGTTCTGTTCTCCTCTCCACAGTCAGCAGGGAGAAGCTGACTGTTGCTAAGGATGGTGGACCTCTGACCTTGCAGTACTGGGAGCATTACTGTAAGTAGTGTTCTTGACTTTACTGTCCTATAGTGTTTCCTAAGCCTTAGTCATCTGTGTATCATTATTGTGATTTGAGTATCTCCATATGACACCTGTGTGATTACCTAATATGCTACTGTATATATTGCTCAAATAAATTTGTTATGAGATATGAAAACCCTGTATTGTGTGTGCCAATCAGATTAAATATAATAAAATATATGACTTTGCAATATTCCAACAGAAAACAGCTCACCTCTTTCCAGTTATATAGATGCTACATTTTGTGAATCACTCAAGAAGGATTGTCCTTTGTAGGTGAAACTGTACCTTCTACTTCTCATTCAAGATTGTCTCCTAATCCCTACCCCTCCCTCTCCAGAGGCCTCTGAAATTCCATACAGGAATCTCATCCAGATACAAAACAGCAAGGCTACAAACACGTAACTGAAAGGGGCCACAAAAACCATCCACACACTAAGACTACACTTCTGGGACTGAGAAAGCAATACAATGTTAAAGCTTAAATTTCAAATAATGCAAGAAGATCATTGTGGGGGTAGGGGGTTGTAAAAAAAAAAAAAGTTGCTTTTAGAAGCCAGGAAGAAATAGAGGCAAAAATAAAATAAATCCTTTGAGTGATAAACAAAAGATTCCTAAACAGAAAACCAGTTGTTCTAGAATTTACCCAGAATCCATAAAAACTGGCTTCCTGAGAGCTAAGGCAGGGAGCTAATCAAGCTGCTGATTCAGGCAGGGACCTAATGTATTTCCATACCCTACAGCCTCTAATTTCCAGGAGCCAGTGTTCTCAGCTTAGAGTTATAGTGGATACTGTGGAAATGTAAAACATAACTCACAAAGATGAAAACACATGGGGATGTCACCTAACTTATGTGACCAACAGGCTAAAAGTGTATGAACATGTCCAATGTGACCACTAAGTGGACTCTCTATGAACAGGGACCATTTTTCTGTTGACAGAGGACACACTAGTGACCTATAATCTATTCATGAATGGACATTTATGGATTATAGACCTCCATGATGATTCCCTTTTGGAAAGCAGCAAGAAGGAGGTTGCCTGGAGTGGGAGGACCTGGTATAGATACAAAGCCAGTTCTCCCATACCAGGTGGTTGTTACTTGGCTTTCTAATGAAGACATGAAGACCAGGTACCAAGCATACTGTGGGGCTCAGGTTCTGTGTCAAGCCTTTGTGGAGTCCAGATAAATAAACTCAGAAAATATCTTTTGCAATCTTTAAATCAGTGGTTCTCACCTGCAGAGCCCTGCTGGAAGGACAGTGTATAACTCTGGTCCACTCCAGCTTGGACTTACCTCAGGCAATAGAAGTTTCTGCAGCTGGGAGGGCTGCTGTCCTGGAGCTTGTCATTCAGCAGATATGGGTTTATGATAAAAGCTGACAGGTTCTGGGAAAAGCCAAGGAATTCCCTGAGTGTGAAGCAGAACCCAAGCGGCAGAGGACTAAACAAAATGCAGATTTCTGCCCCTCCTCAGCTAGCTTCCACTGGCCTCTATTAGAGCCTGAGAATATGCATTTGTGGACAGGATTCCAGAGGTTTCTATGGGATGGATGTAAAGACTGCTGCAGGGCCCTTTTGAAGGAAATCTCTGATAGAATCCACCTGGGGCAGAAATTCTTCAGCTGCTACATCATATTCAGTTGGGGTGACCGGTTTTCTACCAAGTTCCAGTTTCATTTCTTCATGAATTAATATCTCTAGGCACCCAAGCTCTATTCTTCCATTTCCAGGGAGAAATATTTTTGAAGAAGCAGTAAGATTCATTTACTTAATTCTGCCCAAGCCTCGTGTCACCATCAAGACCATGGCACCTTTCCCTGGCTTCTGTTCTCATACTCAGAGGACTTCCTGTTTTTAACCATAAAAACAAGTCAACTGGAAGCAATTGGAGACAAATTCATGATTCATCTTTGAGCAAAAGAAGTTAACAAAAAAGAAAAGTTGAAAGATATTAAGTAATGAAACTTAAAAGACAGTTTAAGATTTAAAAATTGGGGGGGGGGGGTGGATTCAAAATATGCCATATCACATTTGATGATCTTTTGTATTTATTAAAACGCCCAGTTATCTTTATGGACTAGACAAAAGAAAAAGCTATGTTTGCCCCTAGAGGCATTACAGATGTGACTGCTATTTCAAATATGCATCAGGAGGTAGCAGAGAAGAGAGAGGCTATATCTACATTCAGTGTTCTGACCTATGAACATCTGAATGAATAGTAGCCTAACATTCCTGGAAGAAAAAGCAAGCTGGATACCAATACCACTTTGGCACCATGGGGTAGCCTGAAATGACTACCAGACCAGCACCAGGCAAGCACCAGAAACTAGAACTCTGCCTGGCCCTGGATGTGGGAGTTGTTGGTGAGGCAGCCCTGAGGGAGTGAGTGTGGGAGAGCCAGCCCTGTCTTCAGTCTGCTATATGGTGGTGTTAGCTAGGGAGAGATGTCCTCCCCTCCCTTTTGCCCACACCACCATTGGCTGACAGATCTGGCCCAAATGGCACAAGAGCAGGAGAGTTGTCCCTGCCCCTCTCATGCTGCAGCACTCAGAAGAGCAGGCCCTGCACCTTTCCATAGTGGAATTGGCCATGCAAGTGGGGATTGCAGGTCCAGAACCAGGGCTTTGAGTTGACCCATCCCAACATCTACCCCATGGACGAACTGCTGGAGTGCAAGAAGAGGTCAGTTCCACAACCAAGGACTGTGGGATCTTCATGACACAGGACAGTTATGGCATATCAGAGAGGAGTTCCAGTACTGACAGAGTAGAGTAAACCAGGGCATATCAGACCAAGGAGTCATTATAATGAACATTTGCAGGTAGAATGTGTGGACAAGGGGGAATATTGTGGAACATACTGACATACACTGCAGCTTCCACAATGAAGTGGTTTTTTATTTTTTTAATGCTGGGACATATTGCAAGGCTGGAGGGTGAGTCTGGGGGGAAGTGGGAGATGAGAGGGAACAGGGTTCATGATGTGAAATTCATAAAATAATTTTTTTTTCAATAAAATAAAAGAAGACAACAACAACAACAAAGCTGTGAGTCTAAGCACAGCAGCCCCTCCCAGGGTTAGATGTCATATCCATGGACTTGATTACTATGGATGAGAGATACTTTTTAAAACTTCATTTGGGGCCAACAAGGTCCCTAAAATAGCAAAAGTGCCTGCCAAAAAGTCTGATGGCTTCAGTTCAATCCATAGGACCAACATGACATAACGAAAGAGCTGATTCTTTCAAGTTGTCATTTCCCTCAGCACAACATGCAAACAGTGTCACATGCACAACGTATTATATGCACACAGTGCCACATGTACACAGAGCCACATGCACACAGTGTTACATGCACACAGTGCCACATGCACACAGTGTTACATGCACACAGTGTCACATGCACACAGTGTTACATGCACACAGTGTCACATGCACACAGTGACACATGCACACAGTGACACATGTACACAGAGCCACATGCACAGAGAGCAACATGCACACAGTGTCACATGCACACAGTGCCACATGTACACAGTGACACATGCACACAGTGTCACATGCACACAGTGCCACATGTACACAGAGACACATGCACATACTGTCATATGCACACAGTGCCACATGCACACAGTGCCACATGTACACAGAGACACATGCACACACTGTCATATGCACACAGTGCCACATGCACACAGTGCCACATGCAC
The DNA here is from genome assembly GCA_907164525.1 of Lophiomys imhausi. NCBI lineage: Eukaryota > Metazoa > Chordata > Mammalia > Rodentia > Muridae > Lophiomys > Lophiomys imhausi. The sequence goes on from CAJQZJ010034238.1 coordinate 3,667,384, forward strand.
ACAGAGACACATGCACACACTGTCACATGCACACAGTGCCACATGCACACAGTGTTACATGTACACAGTGCCACATGCACACAGTGTTACATGTACACAGTGCCACATGCACACAGTGTTACATGCACACAGTGTCACATGCACACAGTGTCACATGCACACAGTGACACATGCACACAGTGTCACATGCACACAGTGTCACATGCACACAGTGTCACATGCACACAGTGTCACATGCACACAGTG
>CAJQZJ010034238.1:3667639-3694390 GCA_907164525.1 Lophiomys imhausi
CACACAGTGTTACATGTACACAGTGCCACTGCACACAGTGTTACATGCACATAGCACCATATGCACACAGTGCTACATGTACACAGAGCCACATTCAAACAGTGTCACATGTACACAGTGCCACATGCACATAGTGTCACATGTACATAGTGCCACATGCACATAGTGTCACATGCACACCTCCACAAAATAAACAAACCTGAAATAAAAAAAATGTAAAAGACTCCCAACTATATTGACTGTGGTAAGAGTTTTGTTTATTAAAAAAAGTTATGAGAATGTTTTTGTTTAAGGCCAGGTGTGAGGCTGCTTAGGTTAAGACCACAGGAGGTGTAAACTATTAACTGTCTCCTGAGCTAGCAGGGGCATGGGTTAGCCAGATGAGTAAGTTTAACTCTGAGGACTTGAGAGAGGGATAAAAAACCAGAACCCTGAGGAGAAGCAGCGCAACAAAGAAGAAAGAGGGAGTCCCACAAAGAAGAAAGAGGTTGCTGCTCTCCCTGCTGCTCAGTGCTCCCCAAACCAGTACTGGTTCTTTCTGCTGCTGTTTCCTGGTTTGCTGGACTTCTGGATATTATGACTCCTGAGACTTGAATTGTCCTTAAAGAACCTGACAACCCTAATCAACAGAAGTAGCTCAAAGAGAACTCCATCCTTTTTCCCTTTAACCTTGTTTCTCTCCCACCTAGTGTTGGGAGGTTGGAAGAAACAAGGGTTGGGAGGGAGGTAGAGGTATTAAGTACAGTAAAAAAATAATTAGAATTATAAAACAAGAATAATAAAAGCTGCTTTGTTACAATTGACATGTAGACTATTTTTCTATCTTTAGTCCCCAAATACTACTATGTGATAACTATCTAAGTAACATTCCCATCTTATTAGGTATCATTGGTAACACAGAGATGCACTAAAGCACATGGACAGGTTGTGTACAAACGGCACCAGTTAACAGCAGGAGACACAAAGGGCAGTGTATTTTGACAACTGAATGGGTTTAGAAATCAGTCCCTCAATCTATATCAAGAGCCAACACATGACCCTTTACTTCATGTCATCACAGATATCATTTTGATTAAGATGTACTTTCTAGTTCAAAGTATCTGTGAAAAGTTATTTTAATAAGATTTTTAAAAATTATGTGTGTAACTGTTGGGTTTCATGTATGTCTGTGCATTACATGTATGTCTATGAAGGTCAGAAGGGGGCACCAGACCCCCTGGAACAGGAGCTATGAATGGTTTTGAGCCACCATGTGGGTGTTGGGAATTGAACTTGGGTCTTTAGCAAGAAGATCAAGTGCTCTTAACCACTGAGCCATCTATCAAGCTCTCTTGCTCTTAAAGCTTTAAGCTTCTTCACCAATGTAATAGTGCCAGTTTAATTTTTTTTTTTTAACCAGCAACCCAAGTTTGGACTCAGGTGTAACTGAACTTTTAAATTATTATTTATCACTTATTTGTTTATTACTAAATTCACTTATAACAAACACCAACAATTTCTTAACTATTAATCCTATAAATTCCTACAACCCCTTTAACCTATCCACTAAACCTATTGATAATTATAACAACTACTTTCATAACCTTTTAGAATGATACAGTCTCTGGGGCAGGTCCTCAGTCGTCAGGAACACAGTCTTTGTTGTAGATTCTTTAACACACTTAGCAGTCCTTTTTCTGGATCTCTCAGATGCAGGTTCGTCAGGGTCAGTTGGTTACTGCAGTCTCACCTTAAATAAGGCTTCATGCTTTCTTCTCTGTGGGAGACCCCAGCCGTCTGCAGGCCAACTTACTTCTTTTGAATCAGGAACTCAGCTGCTCTGCCTCAGTCCTTAAAGCCAGGCACAGTTTCCCCTAGGCCACTGATCGGACAGATCAAACCCCTCTAGGCAAAAGCTGAGCCACAGGGTCCAGTCCTTGGCCTTTTGGTGTCTTGCTCAGGCTTTCTTTGCTCACTGGCTTCTTTCTGCTTCAGGGAGAGAGCTGGCCATCAATGGCCAGCCCTTTTTTCAGCAGGACTCTTGGAGCTCTCTAGCATCAGGGGCCTCTTCTCCTTCTGGGCTCCATGCACTGTCCTTAAATAGGAGGAACTCTGTTTCAGCTTAATTTGGGCTGCGCCCACTTAGCAGCTGAAAACAATGTCAGGCCAGATACTTTGTTTCTTCAAATCCATTAAATCTTTCCTGTTTTCCTGACTTCAACCTTGTTTTTCAGTCTATTGAGTCTTTCCTGTTTTTGCTGACTTCATGCTGATAATGCTCTTCAGGCCCCGAATTAAGAGACAGTATCAGAAACTCCTATATATTTTCCAAATCTAATCCATCCAACCCCTACACTCAGGGATCCAATTTCCATTTAATTTGGTGAGAGCATCATTCAGCGATCTTAATTTGAAAGCTGTTTATTCTCCGCCCTTCTTTTAGGTTATTTGAAGGATAACTGAAAACTCTGATATGTAGGGGAAGAGACTACAAGCTGATAAATGGTCCTGTCTTAATGGGTTTTGGAGGTTAGCCCCAGGGAATTCCTACTTTTCCTTTTCTGTATCCTTCTTCATCTCCTATGTAGGAGTGCATGGGCTTGAGAAAAATGAGATATAGACATAGCACAGGAAGGTCCAAGAAGAAGGGGCAGATTATTGAATATGCCCTTATACCTTTGTATATTGATACAAAATTAGTAGTTTATTTGGCTAAAGTGGTATTGACCATTGTTTATTGTGCAAAAATAAGATTGTATTGGATTACATCGGTATTGATCTTTGTATATTGATACAAAATTAAGATTATAGTTGGCCACAATGGTATTGACCCTTGCATATGGACGTAATATTAAGATTATATTGGGCTACATAGGCATTGATCTTGGTATATTGATACATAATTAAGAGTATATTTAACCACAATTGAATAGATCTTTGTATATTGATACAAATTTAAAGATAATGCTTCCCAATGGTATCATACCTAGAGATACTTAAAAATAAAATGTGAAGCTCTGACCACTTGATACCAACCGTCTAAAACGGTCTAGGATAGTTAAAACATACTCCTAGTCATGCAAACATGTCTCTTTGTTAGCTACTATGACAGTCTATCACAGATATTCTTTAAACTACCCAATAATCAAGTTGCTAAGAGACAAGCAACATTTGCTTATCTAAATACAAGAGATGGTTAGGGCATCTTCAAAAACCCCTAGAGATCTGCAGAATATGGCATTCAAAGATGTTATCTTAAATCAAGATTTTTTTTTGATATCGAGACATATCAGCGCCTGACAGCACCCCCTATTCTACTCCAAGTAGAAGATAAGCATCGAAGAACCTCCACTGTAAGATGGTTGATTTAGTGGCAAGCCTTTTTCTTGGCATGAAAAAACCCCTTGCACCAACTGCAGACAGACTGCTGTCCAAAAAGGACAAAACTTGGTAGCAGGGAAGTCGACAGCCTAACTCTGCCAAGACAGGGTAGGTAAGTCCTTCATAATCCCTGCTCTACAACAAATGTCTGTCAGAGAAACAGGACCCAAAGGCTGAAGATTGATGCTGGAATGTATGAAGAGAAAATGGGAACTGTCCAGGCAGTCATTGGTATGTCCTTTCTTAGTATTTGAAGCTGCAGGCCCTGCACTTCCTATATAAACAAATACATTTATCCCTCTCAGGTCTCTGAGGTGGTTGAAGAATAGACAGCTAGAGTCTCATAGTTAAAGTTTGAATTGTTTAGGAATCAAGAGGGTGTTATAGATCTAAGAAGATACTCTTAAAAGTGTATTGCAAGTTAGTATGAATGTTGAGTCACATATAGACCTTTAAACTCATGGAGATGGTTAGATAGTAGAATGTTAAAGTCAGGGGCCAAATATGTATAAACTGGACATTGGGAAGGTATACTGGGCCATTTAACTCTCATAAATGTGGCATATTTATATCTGTTGTTTTGTATAATACTTACTGTTATAAGAGAAGGAACCATCTGTTGGACTGAAAGGGGAAACTTCTGGGGGGAAGAGGGTGGAAGGGCGGGATAGGAAGGGGGAATAGGGAGGGGTTTGTTACTGAGATGTAACTTGAAGAAAAAAAAATAAAGTATTTAAAAAAAAAAGACATACATTCTCCTGCTCAGCCCAAGTCCCCCAAACCTGTCCTTAGTTTCTGCTGTCCTGTGAGCTTATTTACACATGTGAGGTACTACTGGGAGTTCCGACAGCATTTACAATTGCCAGCCATGACCTCCATGCTTCCTGACACCCAGGGGCCCCGAAATCAGCTGCCTTCCACACCTAGAACTGCTACTTTGCTTCATTTTACCCCCCAACTCCCTTGACACCTATGGACTGACTGTTCTCCCTTAGTTATCAGTGGTCTTGAAAATCTTCTCGTCTCCCCATTTTCCCCACAACTAGATTAAAAAATAACTTTGTGTTCTGTCTTCTCCCTAAACACCTCCTTAACAACCTGCACAATTAGATGCTTGCTGGCTCAAAAGGTAAACTCTCAGAGAAACAGCAGCCTGAGAATGTTCTGTATGCCAGGGTTTGTTACTGTACATCTCTCGCAGTTAGGCAACGGAGCTCAAATTCAGAGTGTGTGGCTGTGGTCCTCTTTCATTTTCTCCCTACTCAAGGGAACAAAGAGGATACAGAGCCAAGGGACTGTGTGTATGTGTAGTCTATACCATCTCCTCAGCTTCCAGCCTTGCTCTCAGAGGCACTCAAGGTAGTTGGATTTCTTTATCCAAACACACTGAGCCCATTCCATTTATGGGCTTATACAGGTCCTTCCCTAACCTGAGGAAAATATGCCACTGGGGTACATTTCCATAGGCCTGAAGGAAGACAAGAGACGGATGTTTGTGAGGGGGTGTAGGTTGAGTTCAAACATGCTAGGCAAAGCATGTATAAAGTTCTCTACTCCAAGGGTGGAAGGGCCAGCGACAACAGCAGCCAGAGATTATATCCACTCTTCTCCAGATCCTGCAAGTGCCCAAGAAGCACTCAAGCTGATGAGATATGTAACAGTAGCCAAATCCACTCCTTTCCAACTTTTATACAAGACATTTTCATCTTGGTACACTCTAGGGTAGATGTACTCAGCAAAGACTTAACTAATTAAAGAATGGTACACTAAAAACTGATAAAATCTTTATTTTTCATCCCAGATGGTTTAAGAATTGAAAGACTTTGCAAGCATGTAAACATGGTACCTACTGTGAATTAAATGCACCATAATTATTCTGAGTTAGCTAGTATTTCTGGACTAGCTAAAATACCCAGGAAGATCAGGAATGATGTTATGTGGTTACATGTAAAACAATGTCCACCATGAAATAATCATTATCATGCTGTACCTCTAGCTTCAAATAAAGGATGTGAGGGTTATCTGGGTGCGACATGTGTCACCCCATTGATGGCCAGGGTAGATCTGACTAACCTGGCTGGCTAAGCGGGTCTTCCTCACTGATCCATGTGTATCCCTCCTGTACGTCCCTCCCAAAGCTGTGTGCTGGGTGGAAGAGGAAGACCTTCCCCAAATAGAAGAGAGGCTGTCCTAGGACAAGGGTATATGAAAAGCTTCACTCCCCTGCAAGAACCTCCGAACAAGCTCTCAAGGTCCAAATACTTTGCTACAAAGTGTGACATCAGTTTGGCAATACTAATAAAAGTGTATTCACATTATCTTGAAAGTAGCTATTTTATCAGTCTGTCTTATGTCCTATAATTGAATCATCATCTCCACATTGAAATCCAAACAGAGCCAAATGCAAGACTTTGGGCAGGATTTTTCCAAGGTCAAGTTGTCTTCAGGAGAAACAAGATGAGTTACAAGTTTCAAAGCAAAGAATAAAATTTCCCCCACCATTAGCTTTACAGACTGGAATTTTTTGAGGGTGTCTGCTTTGTTTTGTTTTTTAATAAAAGACAAGACTTTAGATTTTCCCTTTTGGATAGTGCTACTGTGTCATATATGTCAGCTCAGGTCATATAAGGAATAAACACTGAGTTCTGCCTGTCCAAATGGGGAGTGTTTCCAGGGAGTCTGCTTAGTCTTTTATGTCTCCCCATCTTCCAGACATGTAGTATTATTCTTTTTCTGTTTTTGACCTAAAGGAAAACATTCAGCTTCTTTGTTAAGTTAGCTGAGAAATTTTCAGTATGCCTCCTTCAGAATTTATGTGTCTACAAATCAGTAAACCACTAAAATCAACAATCCTTGTTCTGCCACACAGGCTGACACGCACTTGCCAGCTGCCTGCTCCCCTTCAGCAGTCTTTCTCTTCACTCTTTCTGGAAATCTGAATTATTGTGGGATCTTAAAGGATTTGATCTCTGCTTGTGACCTAATTTCTTTTAGTAACTAAAACTCTGCCTTGCAGACAGGCAAGGCCTTAGCTTTCCTCATTTGGATTGTGACATTCAGTGAATCATTGGCTGACATAGACTCTCCCTGTCCACCCCAGCTTGCTCCTACTTCCCATGAAGTACCTCTGAGGCAGGCACTAAACTCAGAAAGAGACTAGAGTGAGCCAGATCTTGCGTGCACACAGCTTCTCACTCATCCACTCTAAGTGGCGCCAAGTCATCGGCATAGGCTCTGAAGTCGCTGCCAGCTGAGACTAAACCTTTTCCCTGAGACCTTCCCCTTCTCCTGAAGCCTGGTCAATTATCCAGTGAGACATGATCCAGTGCAGAAACAGTTCCTGGGGAATGGCAGATCAAAATCCCAAAGCACCATCAGGAAGCGACTAATTCTCATGTGTTACTCAGATAAACTTCAAAAGTATTTGTCGTTAATAAAATAATGAAGCCTCAGTCATTAGTGTGGCAAGACCATTCAAGAGACAGAGATGGGGAGAGGATAAAAGAAATGTTCACAAAGAAACTATGTGCCCAGTTCCATGCTGGTATATTCAGTAAGTCAATGCATTTCAGTGCATTGACACTAGACATTAGTCATACATAGAGGAAAAAGAAAACCAGGCCCATATGGCATGTGGAAATGAACCCAAAATCAAAGACACTGATATACAGAAAAATTAAATGATCAAATGCCTTCAAAAAACTTAAGGTGAATGTTTGTTTAACACTGCATTGGGGAAATTCATGTTACTTTAATATAAATATGTAAAATGCATCATGAAAACACAAAGGCTGTATTAGAGAAGAACTTTAACATAATGAAATGTTTATATTATTCACTTAAAAAGCCATTCATTACAAATCAAATTTTAGGACATGCTGCTTGCTGCCATGTCAGGTTCTGGACAAGATTTCTGGACAAGAATGCTTATAAGACGGAGAAGTGGTTGCACTGTGTTTCCTCCCTAAATCATTACAAACTGAAAGTATACTACTCCAAACTGTTCACATAAACAAAGTTCATTACCTGGAATCTAATTTCTATTTTGACATACTTGAGTTACATAATTTTTTGTTTTTAAATTTTTTATATTTTTTTGTATATTGATGTTTGTCTCCATGTATGTTTGTGTACCACATGCATACAGTACCTATGGAAGTCAGAAGAGGGCAGTAATTGGATCCCTTGGAACTGGAGTTACAGATGCTTGTGAGCTGCCATGTGAGTACTGGGAATTGAACCCAAGTACCCTGGAAGAAGACCTAGTGCTCTTAACCACTGAGCCATCTCTCCAGTTCCTTTTTCTCTTTAAGAATGCAAATATGGAGCCAGTCAGATGATTCAGTAGATAAGGGAGCTTGTCACTAGGCCTGACGACCTGGGATCTGTCCCTGGAGAACACTGACTCGCATAAGTTGTCCTTTCTGTTTTCTGGAATCATTTATTCAAATGCTCTTTTTTTTTTCCTTGTGGTTTTCTTAGAGCTTGAAAAGACAGGTTCTCCGACATGCCCCCCACTTCCTGCTATAAAACATGTACATATACACATAATAAATTTTTAAAATAATTTCTAAAGAAATACAAATGATTCCTAACCCAGAATGTTGGTGAATATTTAGGAAAAATGATACTTTCATACATTGCTCTTGGGGAGAAAAATAAATAAATCAGGTGCTTTGAAGAGAATTTGGAGCATATATATGTATGTATGTATGTATGTGTGTGTGTTTGTGTGTGTATAATATATATTATATATTTGTTATATATATACATATATGTGTATATATATATACATACATATATATATATATATATATATATATATAAAACAATAAAATGGCCCATTCCAGAATACCCATAGAAGTTAGGAAACAAGTAAGACTGTGTGGGTGAGGAAGGGATCTTCCAAGAGAAGACACATAGAACACAGTGATATAAAGGAGGAAAAGTGAAAAGGGTGAATAATGAAACAGGAAGGATTAAGTGGGAGTGGTGGGGCTGGGGAGGGGGAGAATGTGGATAACTAACATTAAACGCCTTTTCAAAACACCATACAGAAATCTGCTATTCTAGATGCTTCCTAAAATGTGTGTGTGTGTGTGTGTGTGTGTGTGTGTAGTGTGTAAGGGAAGATAGATTAATATAAATTAGATTTTAGTAATATCTAGGGGTTTCTGATACAGTCTCTTAATCCAGGGCATGAAGATCAACTTGGCTGTGAGCAATTAGCTTATCAGCTTATGGAATAAATACAAGGATGAAGTCAGGTGAAAAGAGGGGAGACTCTATGGACCAAAAACAAGGTTTATGGCCTGGCATTGTTTTCAGCTGCTAAGTGGGCAGAGCCCAGATTAAGCTGAAGCCAGGTGGAACAAGGAGAGATCCTATTTAAGGACAAGTGGATGAAGCCAAGAGGTTCCCATGCTGGAGAACTCTGATGTTAGTGAGTCCTCATGTTAGAAAGGACAATGAGTAGTGTGTATCCTCTGATGGAGAAAGTGCTGATGGACTGATGGCCAGATCTCCCTGAGACAGAAAGAAGCTGGTGAGCAGAGAAAGCCTCAGCAAGACAGCAAAAGGCCAAGGACTAAACCCTGTGGCTCAGCTTTTGCCTAGAGGGGTTTGACCTGTCTAAACAGTGGCCTGAATGAAACTGTGGCTGGCTTTAAAGACTGAGGCAGAGCGGCAGAGTTGCTGATACAAAGGAAATAAGTTGGCCTACAGATGGCTGAAGTCTCCCAGAGAGAAGAAAGCTTCAAGCTTTATTTAAGGTGAAACCGCCATAGCCAATTTACCCTGACAGATCTATGTCTGAGATATTCCAGAAGAAAGACTGCTAAGTGCATTAAAGGGTCTACCACAGAGACTGTGTTCCTGATGACTGAGGATCTGCCCCAGAGACTATATCCTTCTAAAAGTTTATGAAAATAGTTGTAATAGTTATCAATAGGTTTAGTGGTTAGGTAATAGGGGTTGTATCATTTGTAGGGTTAGTAGTTAAGTAAGTGTTTATAAGTGAATAGTTATTAATAAATAATTATTGAATAATTAAAAAGTTGGGTTTCATGTGTAAAAATTTTTTTATTAAATTATGCTGTGTGCCATTTGTAGAAATAATTAAATTATTTACCAGTATTTAAATTATTGTTAATTTGTTTGCTGCTGTTAATCTTTAAGCAGCCATTATAAATGAATACACACAGAGACTGTATGGATTTTAACAAGCCTTGGCCTGAATTGTGCAATCCTAGCCCATCTAAGCTAGCTCTTAATTCTATTACCCAAATATGACCCCATATACATACGTCCCCTTGGACTGCCATTCTCCACGCTATGCCAATGTTCCTGGCCATGTGGAATGAGGTTCTTTTTTTCTAACCCATGATGTGCATCCTCTTTCCTGCTGCTCCTGGCTGGAATGCATTAATTCTCTGTCTAAAGTGCAGGCTTCCTGTTCTAATCTCAGGAAGTACCACCTTTCTCTGTCTTTGCCCAGTCTCAGGCCTGAGCATTTTATTTAACCAATCAGAGTAAATATAAGTAACAGACAGCAAACAGGACCAATTAATTAACATTTAGAATGCTTAACACTACCCCAACAATTCCCTCCTTTTGTCTAAAAAAAAAAAGCTAAAATTTTTAACTCATCAGTAAAAACAATAAGAATAAATATGAAACAATCAAGAGAACCATATATAAAAGTTACGCACATAATGTTTAGCCTATTTGTATCAGGCAATCTTGAAGAAGAAAAAAAATTCATGTGTGTGTTTAGTGGAGTTATTATATAACAAGGGGATGTTACCATAATTAAACACCACACACTATCAGGTTAAAAAAAAAAGTAGTATCAGGAATGGGTTACCTTTTTTTGAGTTGTTGACCAATGGAGTTACATAGACCTCCAAACATTAAAGCTATTGCCAGTGTTCTTGATCACCTTCCAGAACTTGATATAAGACTCTATTGCTTAAGGCACCACATATTTGAGTCATAAAACATTTAAAAGTCAACATGGTATCCACCAAGAAACATCACCCTTACTGCCTAATTTTCATATTGCTGGAAGGTACTATACATACCACAAGAAGAAAATGTAATCTTCAGTCTCACCCAGCTGTGAACCTTGTGGTCTAGAGTGACAACTGACCTGACAAGATATACCCAGTGGGGCAATAGTGGCATGAATTACTACTATTCAGAAGTAAGCAAATACTTTCTGATCTAAGGCTTACTTCATTAAACGGAACCCATACTTGCCATTGTAAATGGGGCCAGAAATTTGTAGTGGATAGGTTCTCTGATAGGGCCTATGACCTAATACTTTTTTCTGCTAAATAGATGTATAATTAAAATGAGTCCTAATGACTTATTATTATCTTATACATCAGTGCATCTCCCAACCCCCTTCAGAGAGGCTTATTCTTGCAGTAGATAGCAATTAATTCAGAAACCCTAACTGGTCATTCTGTGAAAATAGGAGACTGGGGAGTGCTCAGATCTAAATGAGATCTCTGTATCACATCCTTTGTCCCCAGGTATCAAATATCTTCAAGGAAGATTATAAGGTCTAGAGGAGGTAGATAACTTCAAGGAAAGGGTATTTTTAGACACTGAATGGTGTTGCACATATGAACTCAGTGATGGTGATATCATGTATGAGACATGTACAAGTTCAAGGCAGACAAAAGGGAGGTGGGCATGAAGTCTCACTACTGACTGAGAGTCTAATGGCATTTGATAGTTACTGGAAAATGAAGAGTTAGTTTCTTTCAGTGATGTGATCCCTGGTAGACTGACTGACAACATTCCAGGGTGTGCCCATACCCAAAAGTACCTAAACAACACAAATTGTACTTAATAGGTTTAAAAGAAGAAGAGAACTTGCAGCTGAGTACATAGGGAAGTGAAGGTGGATCTAAGAGGAGTGGGGGGTGTGTGTGAATATGAATATGATAAAAAATATTATATGAATTCTCAAATAATTAATTAAAAAATAGAAGGAAAATGGCACATTCTAGAAGAGTTATGTCATGCTATAAAATATCTCTATTTTAGAAGGGAAAATAATTTTATGATTATGTAAAAGAATGATTGGGAGGTCAATGATAAAATATCCAGAAGTTAAGTCTAAACTTCAAAAGAATTTGTTAGAAGTATAAACTCTCATATAAAAACATTTTCTCAGGGTGAGGGAGAAAAGAGTAGGAGTGTAGGACCAGGAGGGGGAGGAGGGAGGGGACTGTGATTGAGGTGTAATTTGAAGAAATAAATAAATGTTGAAAAAAAAAGGAGAAAATTCCATAAACTTCTTAAAGGCAAAAAAAAAAAAAAAAATTGAGAGAACCAAAACAGTCCCACATTTCCCTAGTCAGAGACTGCTTGGACATTGTTTTTTATCTCACTAGTAAATCATACAAATCTAGATGGAACCTTTTTCTTTTCAATTATGATTATCAAATATGCCTTTAAAAGCAATAACGTCCTTTTAGCCCTTCATTTTGAGGTGAGCTACCAGCGTGATAGACATTTGATATGGGACCTTGGGAGACCCATCTGCAGCCATCCCACCAGGCGTGCAGTAACAGGATCCACCAGATGAATCCACAAATGAGAAAGGAAAGGGGGGATGAGATAAATAGGAATAAAAAGACTAGGGGGAAGGAGGGAAGGAGAGAGGGAAGGAGACAGATAGAGATCTTTCAATCAATTGATGCAGTGGAGAACCAGACATGTTTCCCAAATGTCTTCTTCCTGAAACAGTTCTGACTCACTGGGACATTACCAGAACACACTGGGCATCATAATATCACAGTGAAATCAATAGAGAAGCGCACTAAGCTCTCTCCAGTGTCTTTACATTCTAAGACAAGTACAGATATTGTCCTGAACTCTCTCAATTCATAATTACTCAAGCAATATTGTAAGAACAAAATATTGGTTAATAAGGAGTATGAATGACCCACATTAGAGAGTCTTTTGGGAAGAAGGCAAACCTATCTTTTCAAAAACTAAGAAAACTACAAAGAAAAATGAGAGCATTTGAATAAATGATACCAGAAAACAGAGAGTATAATTCTTCCCCTTCAGGGGAATAAGAGGTCCAGCAGTTAATAGGTGGCTGTCCTGTAGGAGGAGGAGGTACCATAAAAAGTACCTTCATAACTTTTGTCACCAAACTAGACAGTCCATAATCAAGAGAGGACAGTAAAAATACTTTCTCAAAACAAAAGGTATGAATTGTAAATATGCATAATTTGTAATCACATCTTAAGGACAGCATCAAAAGAGCCTGTAGAGACACCTTGGCCCATCCTTCATTTCACCCATAAATTCAGAAAAGCGAATGACTTGGCTTTCCCAAGGCTTCAGAATTCCCAAGAGGTATGCCCCAGGACCCCAGCCCCATATGTTCCACATGCTGCTATTTCATTCTTTCCTTTACACTCTTCACCCTCTGAAATCTGTCTCAGCTTTCTAGTCTTCTGGGCCTCCTTAGGGAGGCAATTTTTAAACATTCTTAAGACAATATTTGAGTATAGATTGGATAGTACATTATCATTACAGACATGTTATTAATACTCTTCAGTGTGGTGTGGCATTTTGTTTATGCAGAGGAACATCATGCCACGAAGTCTGCAGCTCACTTTCATGTCACACTGCAAAATAAGACAGATGGGTGATAGAGGGGCAGGTAGCAAATATGGGCAGATATTTACAACTATTGAATGTGAGGTATATTCCATTGTGCTATCGTGTCACATTTTTATGTTTAGAATGCTTACAATGAAGAGCGAGAGACAATGAGATATATTTTTAAATCCTTTGTGTAATAGGTCTGCACCATGCACTTGGCCACCCCATGTAATTCAGCTAAGTCAACTATAATAAGCAGAGGATTTAAGAGGTTCTTGGATACTTCTACACCTAATGGCAAAAAAAGCCACATGGTACAAACATCTCCACAGGTGACAGAAACTAGAAGAGAAGTTCTTGTTGGTAAAGACTAGGGAACCTTGGACCTTGCTGTTATTTTATGTTACTCTTTCCATTAACAGGGATTGGAAAGAAGGAAAACCTTTTAAAGTCAGAAAAAGCTACAAAAAAAAAAAAAAACCAGATTACAGACAACTCTTTTGCTAAAAAAAATAAAAAATAAATAAAAGCCAGTCATTGCCTTTGCTTTGCTTTGTACTTTAGAACAACAGCTCTGAAATGTAACATCTACTGTCATCTCCATTAGGAAGCACTGTTTATGGAAATTTGAAAGCCCTCACCTGGGAAGGAAGGCGTGATCATCTATTAACTGGCCTTGCTCTTTCTCATCTCTCAGGCATGGCTGGTTAAAGCCTGTGCTCCTTGACCTTTGATATGAACCAGAGATGCACCTTCTCTCCAGATTCATAGCTCCACATCATAAACACTGATTACATATGAGAAATGCCGCTTGTTCCTTAATTTCCCGCTAAGTATTTAAAGTTCAGTTCTCAGGATGGAGTTGGTCTTTCCGGAGGGCTTGATCCTAAGCCCTGCCTACTTACTGACAAGCACAACCCCTCAGAGAGCTGTCACTAGGGTATGGCTAGCCGGTGTTCACAAAGCAGGGAGCAGCACAGACAGAATACGAGCTAGACACGGCCTGGCTCTCAAGTAGCTTATTATAGATAGAAGATTTGACATGTTATTGACCACAACATGGGGTTCAATGAAATGATAAAGACTGGGTAAGTTAGGGGAAAGGACTGACAACCCTTCTGAGACAGATGACAGAATGACAGAGAGCCGTGGGGGTCTACATCCTGATGCTTTCAGGAAAGCAGATGAACAGTGTGCTTCAAACGAAGAGCACACCTTGCCAACGGGCACATGGGAAAGGCAGTGCCAAAACTCAGTGGCGGGAAGCACATGTTGCAGACTAAGTGCAAGCTTATCCCGGGGAAAACGTTTTAAAGTGAAGGAAGTGGTTGATCCAACAGAATCAATTTCCTTGGCCATTTCTTTCTATCAGATTTATACAAAAACAAAACAGAACAAAAATCCATTAAGAAGCAATAGCATCTGTGTACCTTATTCCACAAATCACTTAGTGTTGTGGTGATACACAAAAGATCCTTCCATCCCTTTCTCTGGGTGCTGGGTCATGGCTTAAGAGTCCACATTTTGGGGATCAGTTTTCAAACCACTGAATCAAACTTGCAAATGGAAAATGTTCCAAAGACACCCTTGTTTGTGTGTGCACTCGGGAGTGAAATCAGAAGACTGTTCTCATCTCTACTTGGTGAGCCACACCCCTGGCTGCCATGAGAATTCCCCAGAGAGCTCTAAAGTATTATATGATGCCAAAGCTCAACTCTAGAAATTTCCATTGTGATTCTGTTTTCAGGGTTGATATAGCCAAAGTGGAGCTATTCCATTTTTACAACTTACTTTAAAAACCCTCTGAATAAGTTACAATGAACCATGGTGTAATTACAAGGAAATCATGTCTGCCAAAATAGAAGTAAGATATTTTGATAAAATCGATTACTTAATAGTTTGGTATTCACCAGTCTTAGAGTTTCAGAAAGCTTGAAACTTTTTTTTTTTGAGATAAGAACTTCTTATATAGCAGCTCATGATGGCCTGAAACTTACTCTATGTAATTCAGAACAAGGAGAGGACAGGGCATAGTTAAATGATCTCAGCTGCCTTTCCAGGAAGGGTGAAGCTAATTTGTTGTCCGGAATGAAGAAATTCTTTTTGAGAGACCAAAAAAAAAAAAAAAAAAGAATGAGAAATATTTGAAAAGAGCATGGAGAAAGAGAGAGACTATAAGATGGTATGCATGTGATTGTAACTGCCTCATAGTTAAAAATTGTTTATCAAGCAATGATAGATGAAATTTGTACACACGTGGTAGAACATCATTTAGCCTTAAAAGGGAAGGGGTTTCTGGTTGATGGATTTTGAAAATACTATGCCAAGTGAAAAAATCCAGACACAAAGAACAAATGTTATTTAACCTCAACTATCTAAGAAATGTAGCTAAAACAAACAGGTTTACAGAAGCAGGAGGAATACAGGTTACAAGGAGGGGTGCAGAGGGAAGGGAGGGTGACTTCTATAAATTTAATGAACTTATCTCAAGGATGATAAAAGGGGTCCAGAAATGGATAGTTATACAGTTTCCACAGCATTATAAATGTACTTAAGGAAATGAATACACTGTTGAAAATGGCTAAGATGGTAAATTCCATTATATGTCTATTTTACAAGAAAAACTTGGATTTAATAATCCAACTGTTCTAATGAAAAAAACAATACTTAGCACAAAACGCAAGAAGTTTCAATTTGATCGTCATTTCTTAAGCTGCTAATTTCTGGAGTTAGTAGACATTCAACACCACTTCTGATTTCCCTAGTTACATAGTTTATACCAACCAACTACTGAGGGCCTCTCGTTTCAAGCAATGCCTCATCCTTCACCCTCTTGTCTTAGAAAAAGTGCAAACAACCCACTGTTTACTGACTATCTTTAGGAGGTTTCATTGACTGATGAACTAAGACATCTCCAATTCATGGTCAACTTTCAAGCCCATGAATTAGCCACATATATTTAGAATGATTTCCTCTACTATTCTGTGAGTCTGTAGAGGTTTGTGGACTGTATGCTTATGGTATTTCATTAAAAATATAACAGTTGTAAAAAAAAATCCACATTAACAACATGGATTCAGAAAACACAGGTACCACTTCAGTACAACTTAACAATTGCTTAACAATTGCTGTTGACATAGGTAACGTGAATGTCTTTGTGCATGGGTAAATAAGGATGTGCCTCTTTCCTGAAAACTGTGTGAGCAGGTAAGGTATGAAACATCCTGCTACAGCTTGAATGTGAAATGCCCTCCACATGATCCCCGGCTGGTGGTACTAATTGGAGAGGTGGTAGAAACTTTAGGAGGAAGAATGTAGATGGAGAAAGTGAGGCCACTGGAATTGTGTCTCTACTTAGTCCCCAGTCCCTTCCTTTCTCTCAGCTTTCTGTCTGTCAAAAGGTAGACCACCTCCTCTACACAAATACTTTTGTTGAAATGATGTCTACCCAAGCTCAAGAGACCATGAACTGAGCCCTCTAAAACCAGGAGCCAATAAGAATGTTTCCTTCCCTTAAGTTGCTTCTGTCTAGCATCTGGTCACAGCAATATAAAAGAAATTAATGTGTGATTCATTTTGTAAATAAAGGCTAGGAGGTAGTCTTGTTACTGTGACAGCAGAGCAGGCAAGTGCTGTGGGAATCCCAGGGAGAAAGAAGTTAAAGCCTTCACAGCCTGAGCAAAGATGAAAGAAACACACTCAGGTTTGGGTCTATCAACCAAGTCCAGCATGTTGTCCTTTTATAGGCAGACACTGTTGGTTTCATGGAGGTGGCTGTTGTTTGCCTTTGAGGATAGTGTTGTGCAACTCCACTTTAAAAGGCTGAATCCAAAATGCATATGAGTATGATGTAACAAATCAATATTACCTGTGAACAGATGCTAAACTATGGGTCATGTAAGTTCCCAGGCAAATCTTATAGATACAATAAGACCATCAAAAACACTCTGGATGCTTTGTATAGTCCAAAATCTGCCATAATCCTACTTTTGGCTTTGAATGGGTGCAAGTAACAGATGGAGAAAAACAGCCCTACACAGTGAATCTTCAAATTGATGTTTCAACACCATAAATCTCCTCCCCACCACCTTTAATCTCTCTCAACTTGCAAAACTTTCATGCAAATATTTTAATCTTCCCAACCTAGTAAACTTTTGTTTATGCAAAGGAAAGGTCCCGCTCCATGGAGTCTCAGAACTTGCTGGCCCAAGCAGCCAACCCCTTTCAACTTTCCTTCACTTTGATTCTTTTAAGACTAGCCAGTCTTGAAAGACTGTGAGGCCAGACCCTAGCCAACGAGTAAAAGATACAGTCACCACATGTGTTAGAATAAAAATCAAACCTTTGATCTGAAAGTTACCCTGCCTACAAGATGTGCAGGGATTAAGATGGAGCAGAGATTGGAGGGAGTGGCCAACCAATGACTGGCCCAACTTGAGACCCACCCCATGGGAGAGAGCCAACCCCTGACACTATTAATAATACTCTGCTATACTTGCAGACAGGAGCCTAGCATAACTGTCCTCTGCGAGGCTCCACCCAGCAGTGGATTGAAAAAGATACTGAGATCCACAGCCAAACATTAGACAGAGATCTGGGAGTCTTGTGGAAGAGTTGAGGGAAGGGTGGAGGGACCTGGAGGGGATGAGAACTCCAGAAGACCAACAGAGTCAATTAATGTAGGCCCTTGGGGGCTCATAGAGACTGAACCACAAATCAAACAGCATGTAGGGACTGGACCTAGGCCCCACATACATATGTAGCTGCTGGACAGCTTGGTCTGCATATGGGTCCCATAGCAATTGGAACAGGGGCTGTCTCAAACACAGACTCTGTTGCCTGCTTTTGGGTCAATTTTCTCCTAGCTGGGCTGCCTTGTGTGGCCTCAGTGGTAGAGGATACACTTAGTACTGATGCAACTTGATGTGTCAGGGTGGGTTGTTATTGGGGGGGCTCCCCTTGGGGGAATGGGTTAAGACAGTAGGACTGGGAGGAGAGAAGGGAGGGGCTGAAATTGGGATGTAAAGTGAATAAATAAATACATTAATGAAAAAGAAAAAAGAATGAAAACCAAGGGAGTCTCCTGCCTTAGTGTTCTTGCTAGGCTCAGTTTGGTCTGGTATAAATCCTCCCACCCCCTTCCAGAAAGATGTTGCCTTACTGAGGATAGATAGATAGATGATAGATAGATAGATAGATAGATAGATAGATAGATAGTATTAAAGATCAAACAATTAAATGACAAATGTGGACTAAATCTAAGACTGATATGTGATAAGTGCAGAGAGAGACAAGATCCAAAGAAAGAAAGAAAGAGAGATCACGTATGAACACTGTGGAAAGGTAGGCTGCAGTTAACTGGGCTGTGGAAGAAGGCTTGAAAGTCTGCTCATCCTTAACCAAGACCCAGGTGCTCGGACACACTCATTTGCTATTACGTGTCACCTCCAAAATCATAACAAAAACTTTAGTACTTACTTCACGCTCGATTCAACCCACATTTCTAACTTCTCTAAACGCCGTAACTTAAAATTCTGAAAATGTAACATCAAGCAACTTTATGCTTATAATTTGCTCTTCCAAATGAAATTTCAATCAAGTTCCTCCACTACATTATTTTCCATGAAATGTTTCAATGAAATGGAC
This sequence comes from Lophiomys imhausi, assembly GCA_907164525.1. Classification (NCBI taxonomy): domain Eukaryota; kingdom Metazoa; phylum Chordata; class Mammalia; order Rodentia; family Muridae; genus Lophiomys; species Lophiomys imhausi. Next base: position 3,686,282 of record CAJQZJ010034238.1, read on the forward strand.
CCCGTTCTCAGCAGACTCATTTTAAGTGGCCTTTGTCTGGATTAATCAACTTCAGATCTCAGGGTCTCCTGCTGGTCTTAATTAGAGCATCTCTGTCCCAGTCAGAGTCAGATCTCAGTATTAGATTTTCCAACTTCTAAGAACAAAAACTACAGGTGCCATTATCAAATGTCCAATGACTCCCACGTCTGGAAAAAAAATCCAACATTTGGATTCTTCCCACAAATGCATGTGATTCAGTGGCAGAGGACAAAGTTGTCACACCTTCGTCATACACAAATGCACAGTAAATGTAAACCTAAGAGCTAAAAGAATTAAATATGCCACATATCAGCTCCTGACAGCACCCCCTATTCTACTCCAAGTAGAAGATAAGCATCGAAGAATCTCCAGTGTGAGATGGTTGAATTAGTGGCAAGCCTATCTCTTGACATGTAAAAACTCCTTGCTTCAACTGCAGACAGACTGCTGTCCAAAAAGGACAAAACTTGGTAGCAGGGAAGTCGACAGCCTAGCTCTGCCAAGACAGGGTAGGTTAGTCCTTCATAATCCCTGCTCTACAATAAATGTCTGTCAGAGAAACAGGACCAAAAGGCTGAAGACTGATGCTGGAATGTATGGAGAGAAAATGGGAACTGTCCAGGTAGTCACTGGTTTGTCATTTCTTAGTATTGGAAGCTGCAGGCCCTGCACTTCCTATATAATCAGATATATTTATCCTTCTCAGCTCTCTGAGGTGGTTGAAGAATAGACAGCTTGAGTCGCATAGCTAAATTTTGAGTTGTTTAGGAATCAAGAGGGTGTTCTAGATCTAAGAATATGGTTATAATAGTGATGCAAGTTAGTATGAAAGCTAAGTCAGTTATTGAACTTTAAACTCATGGAGATGGTTAGAAGGTAGAAGGTTAAAGTCAGGGGCCAAATATGTATGAACTGGACATTGGGAAGGTATACTGGGCCATTTAACTCTCATAAATGTGGCATAGTTAATTCTGCTGTTTTGTATAGAATTTACTGTTATAAGAGAAAGAACCATTTGTTGGATTGAAAAGGGAAGCTGTTGGGGGGGGAAGAGGGTGGAAGGGTGGGACAGGAAGGGGGAATAGGGAATGGTTTGTGACTGAGATGTAACTTGAAGAAAAAAAAAGTACTTATATATAAAAAAAGAGAGAGAAGAATAAATAAAAAAGAAGAAACTTTAAAAAAAAAATTGTGGCCCACCAGTAGGTTTCCCACACTATGGTGGATGGCCCCATATCCATACATATATGGGCACCACTAATGAGATTCAATGGTTTATTTTTAAAAATAAATAAGGTTGGAAAGGAAAGGATGTGTTAAGTAAAATATGGAAGAATTGTAAGGGGACCTGGGGTGGATGTGATCATCTATGAAATTCTTAAAGAATAAAAGTATTAATAGTACAAGTATAAAAAAAAAAAAAAAAGAGTGGAAGGTTCAAAACCCAGTTCAGCATGGCAGTGCTCCCTAAAGGTAGATTTTAGGTCACAGGGTCACCTGAACTTTTGAAACTTTCATAGACATCCTAAAATACTCTTCAAAATAGATATGGCAGCTAGTGACATGGACCTCTTCCCATCAGCAGCACACAAAAACACTCAAAGAATAAAATTCAGTCTGTAAAAGTCTGAAAGGACTCAAATAGCCCCCAATCTACACTCTAAGTTCATACTACTCCCAGCAGGAACAATATAGCTCAAAATCCTAGAGTTCTTAGTAATATTTAGAGATTTAAAGTACACCCTATACTTAAAAGAAAAAAGCATGCTTATGACTCCAGAACACAATGCAACTTGAGTCTCAACAATGTTTCCTACCAAATACTATTCTCAGAATAACTTTTATGTGCAGAAACTGATAGGACCAACCATGTGACAGGCCCAGGTGTTCTCTCTCAAACACTATTTGTTAGTTACTGATGACCTTGCCAAAGAAATCTCCAAGTAGAAAGGGTGACACACACCCATAATCACAGCACTTGGGAAACCGATGTAACAAAATTCTCAGTTCCAGACAAGACTAGACTACACAGCAAGAACCTGTCCCAAAGATAAACAAACATATACACATTTAACAAGTGTAAATCTGTTATGCAAATCCAGAGGTAGAATCTATGTGAAATTCAACATTATGCCTATATATGTGCATTTTATCTAGTCCTTTTAGGAAACAAGATTATTTACCTGTTTTTGTTTCAATTTCCATATTTATAAACATTTAGATTCCGCCATCTTGCATGGCATGTCAGATGTACAGTCCTGTCAGGCCTAAGTTCTGTAGGCAAATCGTGACTCTTACTAGCTTCTGCTGCTATGAATTTGTAATGAAAAATGGGTTTTAATTTTCTTAAACAAATGTTACTTCAGCCTCCCAGGTGCTGGGATTATGGGTGTGTGTCACCCTTTCTACTTGGAGATTTCTTTGGTAGATTTGAATCCTGAGTTCACTCTCAGCATGAATGAGAGTTTCCTAAATAAAATGAATGCCAGGAATACAATTAGTTCTACTAGACAGACACCACTGTGCTGTCCTGCTTGCTCCCTTCCCCCATGTTTTATGGGGCAGTTTCCAAAGCTAAAGTACTCCAGGAGGACTAGCAAAAAAAAAAATGTGATAATTTCTCCATGTCTTGATCTAGACTGTATTTTCTGCTTTCATATTTTGAGCCCAAAAGATTTTTAGATAATCAAAGGAGGCCAGGAGGAAGAAAAACAAATCTTTTAATCTACAAAACATTCTCTAAGGCTCAGGGAACATTGCAGAAGAAGAGGCAGGAAAGGTTGTAAGAGCCAGAGGATCAGGGGGTTTTCTATGAGATTGTGTCTCTTAGTAATGTCAGAAACTGTACTCATGAAGACTGACCAATATGACCACCAAAACATCAGCTGAATAAGGAGGACACCAATGATTAAGTCAAACTGGATGGGCGGGGGGGACCCTCAAGCCTCCACAAATAATTTTAGACAACTGAGGAAAGCTGGGAGTGGGAGTAGTGATCCTCCCCAGGGAAGAATACCCTAATTGGTTCTCCGGTGCCAAACAGTCATCCCTGAAAACATACATACAAGAAACAGAATATAGACTCAATAGATTATATTTAAGAATATAAGTAACAGTTGATGAAAAAGAAGCCATGAGTTTGAAGGAAAGCAAATGATATATGAGAGGGTTGAGAGGGAGGACAGGGAAAAGAGAAATGTTATAATTAGAGTACAATCTTAAAAATATACAAAAACAAAGCAACAACCACAAAGAAAAAGGGAAGGAGAGACAAGCTGGGTTGTAAGCTTTGGAAGGAAGGAGCCATGTTTGTTTATCTGCAGCCTAGAAAAGCTCTCAGCACACAAACATACTTTAAGTACTTGTTTAAAAAACATGCGATGGAGAACAGTGGTTGCCCTGCTTTTAAGTAAAGCACGAAACACTGACCAAAAGTTTCATTTAGAAATTGAAATGAGGACCTGACATCTATGAGGCACTGGACAGGCCCCTCTCATTAGCCAACCAAGGCCTCCTGACAGGCACAGAAAGTACTGGTGAAGTCTCTTAGGGCAAGCAGGTCTCTCCTCTGTTCTCTTCAGAGCTGAGGGACATACTGTAAAAAAAACAAAACCCAATCTTTGCAAAGCCCTTCAGCTGGCCAAGTGAAGAAAGTTAGGATCCAAATAAAATCTCAGAGCCTTTCACAGGCAGCACATATCCGATATCCTGCATATCAGATATTTACATTACCATTCGTAACAGTAGCAAAATTACAGTTATGAAGTAGCAATGAAATAATTTTATGGTTGGGGGTCACCACAACATTAAGAAGGTGGAGAACCCTTGGGCTTCTAAGAAAGCATTACAGGGCTCCTCACTGCTAGTATTGCCTAATCATTAGAGACACCCAAGATAACAGAAGCCAGGGAACAGCCTCCTTTGGCCTCACCCACATCAAAAGAACACCTTCCAAATGCCTAAAAATTCTGGACCAAATGTAATAGCATAATAACAAATTAGCCCCATTCAAAGGCAGAAGAAAGGATGCATGGCTGCCATAAACAAAAGGAGTTAGCAGTCAGAGAGGCTGGCCACTGATGGCTCAGCAGACCGCCCAGCATGGGAGCCGTAACTAGGGGTGAGGAAGTGTAGTGGGCCCTGTGAGCCTCTGTCTTAGTCTGTTTTCTATTGCTGTGATAAGACATTCTAACCAAAAGCAGGGGGAGGGCTTATTTGGCTTTCAGATTGAAGTCTGTCATCCAGGGACATCTGGAACTCAAAGCAGGAACTTAGAGGTAGGAACTGAAGCAGAGGTTGTGAAGAAATTTTCTTACTGGCTTGCTCCTTGTTGCTCTCTTCGCTTGCTGGTTTTTGTACAATCAGGACCACCTGCCTAGGGCTGCGACTACCCACAGTGGGCTGGGCCTCCTCTCATCCGTCACTCATCGAGAAAATGCCCCTATAGATTTGCCTACAGGCAATCTGACGGAGGTATTTTCTCAGATCCAGGTTGGTCTTCATCAGCAAAGAGGGAATTTAGCCAGCAAGTTATAAGGAATTGATGAAGGGCATAGTGACAGCATGAATGTTCTCAGGAAATAAAAGATTAAGGGACAGAAACAAGATTCTCAATCTGCAAGGAAGACTCATAAAATCTCCTAACCAAAGAACAGTCTGAGAAGCAGTTCATTAAAAAAAAAAAAAATCTACCAGCCTGATTCTAAATCTTTTTCCTTTCCTGATCAGTTCTGCCTTCCAGTATTTCTTTTGCCTTCACTCTTCCATGAAGTAAAAGGTGTACATTAAGATTTTTCAGAAGGTAATTGAGTCTATCAAAAAATTAAATATTTTTAAATCCCAGTAATTAACCTTAAGGGCATTTCATTCATCTCTTACAAATTTGCAAAAACATGCTGCCTATCTGTTATTTGGGGGACTCTGCATATTTTAAAAAACAAGGTTGGGCCAGATTCAACTACAATGTGTTGGGCACTTAGAAGTCATAATTGCTGTAGCAATAATTTTCTAAATGTTCCACAGTGACTACATGGAGGTGACGCTTAGATAGCTTAGCATGCTCAATAGAACCAGAAAATTCAGAATTAACAAGCAGAAACCAGGAATGATAAACCAACTCACTGTTGCTATTCAATAATACTATCATTTCAACAAGTCACATCATCTACTATTAGATCATAGGTCATAAATATCAGAAGTTTAAGGTCACCCTCAGCTACAGATTTTTGAGGCCATCCTGGGCTACATGAAACTGGAATGGGGGTAGGAAAAAGGGGTAGAGGAGAAGATCATTAATACATTAATCAATCAGTGGATGCTTGTAGCAAATCAGCTAAGCTGGTTCTTCTGTATAAAGTAGGTGGGAAGAGGCAGGAGGGGGGAGAGCATTGAGATTAAAGATGGAGGTTTCAGCATCCCCTGGAAGGCAATCTGTGTAAAAGGGATTGATATAAACAAAGGCAGCACGATTTCCGGAGCACCATGATGGAGCGATAAAAGCAAGATGGAAAACAAAGGATGAACACGATGAAGACCAGCCTGTGTGAAAACCTCTAGGCAGGAACTAGGGTGGCAGACATTCAACTAAGAGTCACTAGCAAGCAAAACACTTGGACTTTTATATCACACTACACTTGGGCTTTTTTAACTTCCCTCTGCTTCACTGTGATTGCTAAACCAAAGTTGGGCAAAACTTTGGGGATGGCACACAGCTAACTCCAGCATAGATGAAGAGCGTGCAAGGAGCTTGGAAGAGTAAAGAACCACAGAAGGAGTGCAATGGCTGCCACAGGAGAAACAGGTGAGATTTTAATGCCAGCCCAGCCTCGGCACAGCAATCAAGCTTCATCTGAAAGGTATTTAAGGCAAGAATCAAAAGACCATGTCCCATTTAGAGAGATCATTATGGCATTTTCTAGTGAAGTGAGTTTTTTTTTCCAGGTTGCTTTGGGTCTATTAATCATTATTAGAAAAGAAAACATTTCTCGGAAATTTATATTCACTGGTGTGTGCATGTGCCATATACTCTTTGCTCACTGCAGGTTAACATAGAAACATTCTCTTCTTTCATTTTGCATTGAGTGGGAATAAAATAACTCTCCTCGTCTTGTCTTTGAGAGTCTCTTTGCTTACAACTAACAAAAGCCATTGCACAGGACAGGCTCTGAGATCTCTGTCACATGGCATAATAAAGTATCCTTTCAACTTGTTTCATCTTCTTGCTAAGGCAGAAGACACATGGAGACAGAACCTCTTGTCCACAGAGTAATGTCTTCATCTCAGGATACTAATGGATCCTACACTGAGAGTCTTCAATTTGATGAATCTGTCTACGCTTTTAATGTGGCGTTTTAACTCCAGTAAGTGAGTGTACAGTCAACAATTTTTTTCTCCCTAATCTCAAAGCTACACTCACCTTCCCTGATCTTTATGGAGATACCACTATATTCCATCCAGCAACAGCTTTGTAACAACAGTTGATGAATGCAATAAAACCTTCCTCAATTTGTGGCTGTCCTCAGAAACAAAGTAAATGTTTGCTGGTGTAAATGCTATGGTGAAAAAAATGAGCTCATTATGCCAACCCAAAAACATCAAACATCTGAACCCCACCTTAGCAACCAACTGCTCAGAAACAAGTGTGTCTTCCTTGTTCAATTCCAGCACTTCTGATGGGGCAATGCTATGCTCATGCACAGAAAGCTAACAACTCCCATGGGAACAGCACAACATTGGCTGTTGGACTCCTGATCCTCAACAAGCAATTGTAAATCAAGGACTTCATACTAGGACTGACTGGTGATCCAACTCAACACAGAATGCTTGCCTAGCATGTACAGGCAAGGCTCTAAACTCAACCTTCATTACTGGAGGGGGAAAGAAGGGCTTTTGGGAAGACACCAAGGCACTATGGATAGTCACAGCCACAGACTGCCTAAGGAATTATAGCAAGGTAGGGGGTTTGAGCTACACTGAAATTACTCAAGTCAAGCACAGATACACTCAAAAGCCAAGCTCTAGGAGTTTGGATACCTCAATTGGCTGGGGGAAAGGGATTAAGTATCTGGTGTATAATTTCTTTAACACCTATACTTCAGAGAAAGAATCTTGATGAATCACTTTTGACCCTACTGAAAGAGTTTTGCCACTGTGTAGTATAAACAGACATTTACAGTCATTGAGTGAGAGTCTCACGAACTCAAGCCTTTTAGTGGATTCAAGTCAAGGTGTTTCAAAAACACACCAATCTGGCCATCTTTTCAAGGTGTTGGCTTCCCTTCCTCTAGGACTCTCATCAGTGGACAAAGTTCTGTCTCCCAAAATGACAAAGGACCAGTTTACCACCAACCCAATTATAGTATTTTTAACATGGATTCCTTAAATGTCTGATGTTATCTATGGACAGAAGAATACTCCAGAACCTTCCTACTTACTATGTGTGTTCAAAACATAAACATGTTCTATAAAATCTTGAGGGCTATTTTGGAATTGCTCCTTCTGTAGAGCTAGGAGAATAGTTGTTTTGATGCACAAGATCCCAGCACACCAAATGCTCTGTCTGAACTGCAACACAATCCTGCACTAACTTCTTTTCCCTGTTAAATGATCTCAAAATGGACATCCTTCAAACAGCTGTGTGTTGTTTTTGAATGGAAGTCAACACATAAACAGCAAGTGATCGGTCACACACGATATTTCCATATCACCCCCCATCCAAGATTCAAGGACTATGGGGGAGGGAAAGGGGGCTATTTTAAGAGCCAGAAGTGGGAGGTCTGAAGCAAAACAGTGTCTTCTAAATACAACAGGACCAAATCGCTCATGATCTCTCAGCAGCTATGATGGCCTTCCTAAAATCAAGCCAGTCAATGTTCTAGCATGGAGACTAGTGAGCACCCCTACCTGTAGCTAAAGAAGGAGAGTCAGCTTTGTTTAAGGGTGTGGGCCCTGGTAGGTCCACTACACTCCAGTGATGCCTCCACACCAAGAGTATATGGCCAGCACCAATTATACTCAACAGGTTATCAAAATAAATAGATAGATAGATAGATAGATAGATAGATAGATAGATAGATAGATAGATAGATA
>CAJQZJ010034238.1:3694400-3706561 GCA_907164525.1 Lophiomys imhausi
ATAGATAGATAGATAGATAGATAGATAGATAGATAGATAGATAGATAAGACACAGAGTTATGGAAGGTAAGGGAGGAGGTGGGGATCTGGAAGGAGTTAGGAAAGGAGTAGAGATAAACATAACCAAAAACATTGTTAAATTCTCAGGGTATTCATAAAGATACAAACTAAAAAGAATCCGAAAGTGCTCCTTCCTTACCACTGAGTGTACATACTGTAGTGTGAGGCCCGTCGGAAGCCACAAATTGGCAAAGAGTAGTAGGAAGAATAAGCAAGCGTGATCATGTCATTGAGACATCCCCAGCTTTTATCTGAGGTCCACTTGGCCTGCTTTGCTTCATTCGCTCCTGGTTTTGTCTAGAAAACTATGCTTTGTCTATAGCAATGGTTCTCAATCTTCCTAATGCTGTGACCCTTTAATAGAGTTCCTTATGTTGTGGTGACCCTCCAACTATAAAATTATTTTCATTACTACTTCATAAGTGTAATTTTTCCACTGTTATGAATCATAACATAAATATCTGTGCTTTCCAGTAGTCTTAGGGGACCTCAATGAAAGGGTCATTTGGCTCTAAAGAGTTGTGACCCACAGGTTGAGAGCCTTTGCTCTGGGGCCAACGAAATATGTCACCCAAAAAACTTGTTTAGAACTTGATCTGATTTACATCACACTTCCTGTGCAACTCAACTGTTGGAACAGCTATGATGGTGAAAAAAAATTAATCTAAGTGGTGAAGAAAAACATGTGTAGTCACCATGCCAAAATCTGAAAATGCAGATTGGTATAACTTGTCTTAAAATGTATAACATTTAAAAAACTTTAGTAAGAGTAAAGAAAATATTTTAATGACACACTACCCAGATCCTCAGCTTAAACTGTGACTACTATCCTAAAACCTCTCATGTCAGCCTTGTCCCCATCTAAAGCTTCCTGTTGTGTAGTTTAGTAGCAAGACCCAAACGCTTTTTCTTTTAGTTTTGAGATTCAATATAATTACGTCATTTCCCACTTCCCTTTCTTCCCTCCAAACCTTCTTATCTACCCCTCCTTGTCCTCTTTCAAATTTATGCCCTCTTTTTAAATTAATTTTTATTACATGCACACATCATATACATATTCATATACAGATACATCATCTACAGATACAAATACATATGCATTCTTAAAAGTAACCTGCTCAGTCTGTATAGTGTTATTTGTGTGTTTGCTGTGTTGATCATTTGGTACTGGATAAGGAAATTGGCTTGCTCTTCCTTGGGAAAGACTATTTCTCCCACTCTCAGCATCCCTCAGCTACCTGCAGTTCTCTGTGTAGGATGGAGGCTCTGCAGTGTTCCCCATCCACTTTTGCATATCTATTGCTGATGTCCTTGTTTAGCTCGTGTTTAGGCATGGGGTAAGGACCACACTGCGCAATCAAACATGTTTGCACAAATTTCATCTTTAGAGAGAATAGGCAGAAAATGAAAAAAGGGTTCATTGCTAGGTGTCCTAGTTTGCACTATGACCAAATGTAACTTCAGGAAGAAAGGATTTATTCATATTCAGGTTACATGTCCCAGGTCACAATCCAACACTAAGAGGAGTTAGCCAAGGAATTCAAGGCAGGAACCTGAAGGTAGGAGGCACGGGCCATGTAGTTACACTGTGTACTAGATTGCTCCTTGAGGCTCACTCAGCCTACTTTCTTATACAACTCAGAAGTACATGCCCAGTGGTGGTACCACACACAAGGCACTGGGCCCTCCCACATCAATCATCAATCAAAAAAAAGTATGTCCCACAGACTTCCCTACAGGCCAATCTGATGAAGGCATTTTCTCAATTAGGTTCCCTCTTGTCAGAGAACCCTAGTTTTTGCCTGGGTGACAAAAACAAACCACCACACCAGGACAGAGTAGACCATCTGAGTGAGAGGAGAGATAGTTTAAGCTCACCTAAAAGACTTCAGTGAAACTAGAGTTCCATTGTTTTGATTGCTGATAAATCCTCTGAAATGGAATTGTACCCAAAAAGGACTTGTGAGTCTAAAGAATACTGTGGCCCTTGTCTCATTCTACACTGTGACATTAGCTGTCATGCCTGGAGTAGTTTCTGAAACAAATCTGCTCTCTCCTCTGGGCCATTCAGTCCTAGAAGTTGGGACTGAGGTCCATGAGTAAGAAGGAAGTTATTTACTCAGGATCTCTGAGAAAATGGCCTTCCGTACCACCTCACCCCACTCCTTTAAAGTTGGAGTATTAGACAATGTGACTGGCCTTTGGGGGTGAACTGGACTACTGAACAGGAGTCTTCACTCTGGGGCTGGGTGTGGAGGTGATGACCACGCTGAGCTGAGAATACTTCAGTGAATACTAACAATTCACACACTCCCAGGCACGCCAGTTCCTCTCTCAAATCATGCACTCCCAAGTCCAGAAGCTCTAGAGATGGGGGAGGGGAACCCCAAGTCCTGACTCCTTTCCACACCAAAGATTTGGAAGCAAATTGCAATGGCTTTGTCCAAGCTGGCACTTGGCTGCCCAGTGACCCCGCGGGGGACATTCTTTCAATTTCTCAAGATCAACTTTTCTAGTTCTATAAGGTGATGCTAGCTTTGCAAAATGAAATGGAAATCTTGATGCCTGTAAGCCCTCTGCTCCTGGGGTTTCCAAAGGCTGATGGCTCTGCTCCTTATGGTTGCCGCTCATGGTTCTCTCCCAGCCACAGCCATTTCAATGACTGTCTGTCATACAGTAATAAGCTGGAGTTGCTGATTCCTTTGGGTCTGCTGACTCATTTCTATAAGCCAACAGCAAAAAGTAACTTCTTCAATTGTGAAATGGCCTATTTGTCCTGTCCAGCCTTGTCATTCCTGGCTGCTGTTTTCCTTTGCAAGGTAATTCCATATACTGTTGTGGCATATTTTAATCCGGTTATTCATGCACTCAAAATTGGTTAAGCCCCTATTTAATGAAGCAGACCCTTTGGGAAATTTGCTTTCATCTGACATGATTAGGTGGGTTAGAAATAGAAATATGGCTCAACTTCACAGAGACAAGCGCCTCTGTCCTGGTTTGCTTTGACACTCCTAGATTATGACTGTGGTACTGGTGTAGCTGTTAATAGTGCCTACCCACTAACTATAGTGCTACCATTCTCCCTAAAGATAACTAGCTCCCCCCACATACTGCACTCATTCTGCAGGACTGTGTGAAGGAGAAGTTCACAGGAAGGAAAGGACCTTCATTCCCAGAGTGCACCTGAAACCCCTGTCACAAATTCAGCTGTGACAAAACCATAAAATTGCTGTGTCCTTTCAAGAATGATGCCTGAAACCAGCTATTTCAGGAGCAGCCTAGCAGAAGGGTGAAGGGCCAGGTGCATAGCCAGACTTCTCTACACTGGCATCTCTTGACTATGTGCACACAGATGAATTATTTAACCATTGTGTGCCTCACTTTCCCCCCATGAACAGTGGTTATAATAACAGTCCCTGTTTTGTGAGGATGTAGACAATACATCATGAGTCTCAGCCTGGTACATACAAAGTACCTTGAGGTATTTTCCTCATATACTATAAACAATTGCTTTGGGTCCAAATCCTATTGCCAGGTGGCTGCATGTGGGCTAGACTGAAGGAAATATGAGGTGAGATCCTTTGGTTCCAGGGTTGGCAAAAGCTATCTAGTCAGATCCTGTCTCTAAAGAAGTAAATGATTAATGAACAAAGCAGGTCACTAAAGTTGAATCTCAAGTGGCTGACTCAAGACTCCGGGTTTGAGTCAGTTGCACAATTCTTAGGGCTCAGAGTACCTGAGCACCAAAAGACATGGCCATGTAGACCCTTGTCATTGACCAAACAGTCAACTTCATCCATATTTAATAAATACAAAGGCCAAGTTTATTCACAAAGATGCACATAAGAAATAGGAACCTCAGCCCTTGATGGAGTCTGGAAACTTCCATTTATGAAATCTTATTCTGTGACAATCTACTCTCTGACCATAACTTCAGGTCAAGTCAGCTTCCTGGCATTCATGAATACTTTGGGTTTCTCAAATCCCCCTTTGTTCCTCAACACAATAGTCTCTCCTGGCATACTTTCTGGATCACATGTCATTTCATTTTAACATCCTTTCAGCAACATTTTCTGTATTTACTTTTCTACCGCTGTGATAAAATGCTAAGAAACACTGTAGAGAACACTGTATAGAAGGAAGGGTTTACTTGGGGCTTCAGCTCAATAGGGATGTGAGTCCATCACCATGATGGTGGGGAGGATGGCAGAGGGCAGGTGTGGCGTTAGGTAACAGCAGAGAGCTCACATCCCTATCCACAAACAGGAAGAAGAGAGTGCCCCAGGATGACAGAAGGCTTTTGAAACCTTAAGTCTTCCCCAGTGACATACTCCTCCAACAAGGCCATGGTCCAAATCCTTCCCAAAGAGGCACAAGCTGGGGACCAAGTTCTCAAATGCCTGACACTTAAAGGGAAACATTTCATTTAAACCACCACACTGTCCTTTCCCAATGTTTGTTCATGGCACCCAAAGCTTTCCATCCAAGACTGAGCATACCTGGCACAAAATAAGCCCCAAACAGCTGCAGAAAATGTTTGGTGCCGTTACTCAGCCACAGTGTGTTGTTGCAGCAGTCATTCCTTTGGACTTGTCTCTTATCTTCATTATCACCCTCAACAATTTCATAACTTTCCCTCTCTTCAACTAGTTTCTATCACAGGCATGATTATCATACCTTACCTACCAGAATAAAGTCTAACCCTGGACTATCCATCTGAATCCTGATCTTGCTACTCTTTATATTCTCAGGTTCTGAGCAATTTCCAGGATGTACTTAAAAGCACTGGCATGGAACTGGAAAGATGGCTCAGTGATTAAAAGCACTTGCTACTCTTGCTGATGGCCTGGGTTTTGTTCCCCAGCATCCACACGGTAATTCACAACTGTGTATAGTAGTTCTAAGGGGATCCAACACCCTCTTCTGACTTCTTTGGGCACCGGGAAAGCATAAAAAATTAATTAAGCAGTTATATTAAAAAGCCATGGACTGTACTAATGCAAACTCCACTCACTTCCAGCCCTGGGTTTTCACACCTCTGTTAGCCCTGTTGAATTAGAATACCCATGGGTTTCTTTGAGTACTAGCACCTGAAACTTATTTACACAAATTACACATGAATGGATGCTTAGAAATTGCCAGGCAGCACTTAGGAATCATGAAAATGCTTCAGAGCCTCACCCCATCTCTAACTGGCTTAATTCCCCAAATGCGTGAAGAGACAGCACTGCCTTTGTTTTCCGATTTTGCTCAGAAATTAGAGTCTAGGCCATACCAACTAGGTTAGGTTAGGGCAGGTCCAGCCAAGGAAGGAGAGAAAGCTCAGCTTACAGCCAAGGTTGAGAGGCAACACAAAGCCTTAGTTCGGGAACTCTGGACTCCTCTCAGTCCAGATGCCAAAATAAAGGACTCTAAGTTTATGAAATTCCTGTAAACTTCCACTTGTGACTTTCATCATTTTTATTGTATATTGTTAGTTGAAAAGGTGGAGATTTAAAAAAGAAAGAAAGAAAAGATGTCTTCAGTCTGACCACAGTTGCCCTCTCTGTGAGGGTGGCTACAGACAGATGTTGAACAGCCTAACCACTGTGTTTAGAGTCCATGGGGTTCTGAAGAGATCTTCATTACCTGCTGCCCAAAATCCCTAGTGGTCTGAAAAGTCAGTGTGCCTTCCAGGCACCGAGGCTCTTGCTGAAATGCAGGCTCCATCTCAGTAGGTCTGCCCCTCTCACCAGTCCCAAGGAGGTGCCACTGGGCTGAGCCTAAACTTGCGTGTCAAGGTTCTGCCCCTTCAGGAGCAGCCATGTTTCTATTGTTCCAATAAACACCGAGATGGTTAATGTAAATAGGAAAGGGCTTATCTTGCTCACAACTGTCTACACCTCCAGAAAGGATAAGCCTTGCTGCCTTGGGACTGTAGTAGCAGAAAATACATCATGGAGGCAGCAGGTAGCATAGCATTCACCTCAAGGCAGCCTAGGTTGGAATAGGACTGGAGAAGACACCCTTCCCCCACAGTCTCTGAGGACACATAGAAAATGAACTCCTTCCACCTACCATTAGGTGGTTCATTAAATGAAACTTCTGTTAGGCCCCATCTCCTCTCAATAGTGTCAAGCTGGAAACACATGCCTTTGGGGGCATTTTAGTTCCATACTGTAGTCATGTGAAATGAGACCGACAGATAACACACCTGATCCATCTGTCAGATCACCTCCTTTCAGCCCATGTGAATATTACCCTGAGGTACTCGGGAAATAAAATTCTACAACCCAGAGAAGTAGGACTGTTTGTTTTCATTTAGCGACTGCAGCATGATGGAATGCTAGTGTTGATGAATTTATGAAATGGATTATCCAGGTTCTAGCCTAACCCGCACACAAAGCACTTGCATCTGTTGCTTTTCCTACTGTTGTGATAAAATCCCTCACAAAAGCAACTTAAGGAAAGAAGGGTTTATTTTAGCTCACAGTTGGATAGTACAGGTCCATGGTAAGAAACATGAATGCTAGGCGGCTGGTCACAAGGCATCCACAGTCAGGAAATTGAGGCAGGAATTTGTGCTCATCTCTCTCTTTTTCATTAAGTCCCGGCTTCCAGCCTATGGAATTGTGCTGCCCACAGATAAAATGGGTTTTCCTACCTTAACCTAATATAGATAATCCCTCACAGGCATGTGAGTCTCTTAGGTGATTCTAGAACCCATTAAGCTGACAATGATAGTAACCATTACAATACAAGAGGCTAAGACAGTGACAAGAAGCTGCTGATTAAAAATGGTATTAAGGACTGGGCAGTGGTGGCACACACCTTTAATCTTAGCACTTGGGAGGCAGAAGCAGGTGAATCTCTGAGTTCAAGGCCAACCTGGTCTACAGAGTGAGCTCCAGGACAGCCAGGTCTACACAGAGAAACCTTGTCTTGGGGAATGGGGTGGGGGGACAGTATTAAGGATTGGAGAGATAGTCCATGGTTAAGAGCACTCACTGCTCTTGTGGAAAACAAGAGTTCAGCTCTCAGTACTTCAGGAGGTTCATAACCACCTGTAACTTCAGCTTCAGGAGATCTAATACCCTCTTTCAGCCTCTCGGGTACCCACACACATACATAATAATAATTTTTAAACTAAATCTTTTTCTTAAAGGGGAGTAGCATCTGGGGACCAGCAAGATGGCTCAAAGGTTAAAACACTTGTTCTTGCAGAGAATTTGAGTTTAGTTCCCAGCACCCACACGGTATCTCCCAACTGCCTGTTATTCCAGTGCAGGGATCCAATCCCCTCTTTGACCCCCTCAAGCACCAGACATGAACATAGTACATGAACATAGTACACATACATACATGGAAGCACACGCACGTACAATGGATCAATGGAATCGAAATCTAAAACCAAAAAAACTTAACATCTGCCGGCCAAATTTAGGTTATAAACCCCAAATTATAATATCTATTTTATTTATAAAATGGACATTATCTTTGCTTTTTTTTTTTTTAAATGTGTGTGAGTACTCTGTCTTTATACACACCAGCAGAAGGCATCAAATCCCATTACAGATGGTTGTGAATCACCATGTGGTTCCATCTCTCCAGCCCCTGACTTTGTCTTTAATGATAATTTGATAGTGTACTTCACCTGGAAACCACAGTATACACATCTGTCTTTAGAGAAACAATTCCTACTTTGGGTGCGAATATGTAAACATTTTTTATTAATGGGAATAAAATTAAAGTTCAGGACAACTGCTGTGTCCTACCAGTAGGATTTCACCTGCACTAGAGAACGGTCTGGCAACCTCTGATCAATCTCCCATAAGCCACTACTTCTCCAATCCTGTGACCCTCCTGGCCCCATCATTCATGTCATGTTGTAGCTGGTACAGTAGTACAAGAGCTAGAAACCCAAAATTCAAATGCCTGTGAGGGCCAGGGAGGACTCATAACATCTTAGATGGACAAAGAGAGACTGAAGCATAAGAACCCAAGTGGTGTCTGCATGTAACCAGAATATGGTATCCCCAAATATAACTCCTGTGCAATAATGGTTATTTAAACTTATTAATTTGATGAACTGAAAGAACAGAAGTTCTGAAAACAAAGCAGAACTTCTCCATCTTTTCATGAAGGAAATCTACTGGCCAGAGCGTCCCTAGCTCTGTACCAGACACAAAGGGATCACTCACCATGTCAGACTCTGGATACTGTGGCCAAATATATCTGAGCAAATCAACGTATAGGATAAGAGTTTATTTCCCATTTCATTTCCATCTAGGCTCAGCTGGCTCCTTTTCTTTGGGATGGGGAGTCTAGGAACATCAGGGCAGAGGATGCAGTGGAGCACAGCTATTCACCATGATGCAAAGGAGAAAGAAGAAGCGTCTAGAGAAAAGATGTACCCTTCAAAGATGTACCACAGTGACCTACATCCTCCAACCAGGCCTCAGCTCCTAGGATTTTCTTCATGGACTGATCTGTTGACAAAGTCAAGCCCTCATGATCCATTGCCTCTCCAAACTCCATCAGCTGGAGTCAGGGTGATGACTCAGTGGGTAAGGGTGTGTGCCACCCTGCCTGGTAGCCTAGGTGTCACCCCAGGGCTCATATGGTAGAAGGACAGAACTAACTCCTATAAATAGTCCTCTACTCCATAAATGCACCATGGTATGTACAAACACACACACACACACACACACACACACACACGCATGCACACACAAATAAAGAAAAATTAACATCAGCTGGCAAACAAGCCCTTAATTAACCATGAGCCTCTGAATGACATTTTTGGATTTGGATTTGGATTTAAACCACAGCACTGACCATCAGAACAGGCACTGATGTGAAGCCATCTTTCCCTTGCTAGCCCTGATTTTTCCAGGTATTCTCTGTATCTTGAATTCTCAGTGGGTACTCTGACTATGTGACAATTACCTGTGGTTGAAGTTAGGCATATTTAGTGAAGTTAGTATGCAGTTCAGCTTAGCATCTGGCATGACATAAGGAGAAGCTGGGTGTCTCTTGAACTTGAGAAACACAAGATGGCCTGTTGAAGGAGCGTGGCTAAGAAACTGCACAATGGCTGGACAGATGGCTCAGCGGTTAGGAGCACTGGCTGCTCTTCCAAAGGACCCGAGTTTAAATCCCAGCACCTACATGGCAGTTAACAGCTGTCTGTAATTGCTGGGCATGGTGCACACCTTTAATCTCAGCACTCGGGAGGCAGAGGCAGGTGGATCTCTGCGAGTTCAAGGCCAGCCTGGTCTACAAATTGAGTCCAGGACAGCCAGGGCTACACAGAGAAACCCTGTCTCCCAAAACCAAAAAAAAAAAAAAAGAAAGAAAAGAAAAAGAAACCGCACAAGCCGTGCAGATGACCTCGTTTGCCTTGAGAATCCACAGGACCTCCATCTATCTAGAGAGATTTGTGGTTCCTTGAAACCACCAAGAATCCTGAGATGATGTGATATATAAGCCAGATGTGATATATATATATATATATATATATATATATGCCATGTGACCCCTGCTCTTCCTCTTGCCCTCACAGACTGAAAGGATCTGCTGGAAAAGTGCACAGCAAGGTATGCCATTAGACAGTATTAAGCTGCAATAGCCTAAGGCACACCCATGAGAAGGCTGGCAGAAAAGGCATGCCATAGAACCTGCTGAGAGATCTCTTTAAAAACTGGACATTAAGCCGGGCGGTGGTGGCGCACGCCTTTAATCCCAGCACTCGGGAGGCAGAGGCAGGCGAATCTTTGTGAGTTCAAGACCAGCCTGGTCTACAAAGTGAGTCCAGGACAGTCAGGGATACACAGAGAAACCCTGTCTCGAAAAAAAAAAAAAAAAAAAAAACTGGACATTAAAGTCGTCCTTCTAGGGGCTCCAGAGTACCAGAAGAGTGAGCAAGGCGAGTTGAGTTCTGAAGCCACTCGGAGAAGCTTTGGGCCGGGAAGCACGCATGGGCCGAGGAGACTATAGAAACAAGTCTCAGCTGATGGAGGAAGCCGGCCTCAGTTTAGCAGTTAAAACAGAATGACTTTATAAGCCGGTCACGATCTAGCGGTTGAAATAAACTGGCCATACAAACTGGCAAAGTTAGGCCCACTGGACACTAAGCTAGAAAGGGACTGCCTGCCGGGACTGCAGTATCTAGAATTGCCAAAACCAAGTTATCCTGCATGGACCTACACTAAGAATATTAATATCCTTTTAAGAAAGTTAAAATAGAGTTAGTTAGGTGTTCTTAAATAGGTGTTAGGGTGTTCTGAGAAAGGTTTTAGGTATTAGGTTATAAGATATAGGTGTTTTATAAATGTTTGTTAAGTACTAATAAATACAAGTGTTTTAAAATAAAAATATTCTGTTACAATTGCCATTTATTCCAATAATGTGATTCCAGTCTCCTGGTTTCTCACCTCTGGACCTGGTCTGCTTTATCGATGTTCCTCTTAAGGAAGAGAACAAAAAATAGAATTGCTTGTCCAACACGTGGTGTGATCAGTGAGAGACAGAATAGAGTTGTCTCAAATGGCGAACCTCTATTGATACATCCTGTGTCCACCCGTTAAACCCACATGTCTTTTTATTGGTGCTTGTCCTCTCCTCCATCATTTACCTCTCTGCCTGAAGATTTCCGGGCATGGTATTGTTAGATCTGTGCATTACCTTCCTTGTGTGCCTGTAGAGCATCCCTGTTGTTCACTTGCCGTAAAGCATCTCTTTGCTTTAGGTGCACCACACTGCCTTATGCATGCACACTTAGGGATACTACTGCTCAAAGCTACTGCCTTTCTTTGGACCTCATGATTAGTCGTGATCCAGGGAATACCAGCCACTGTATGGATCTCAAACCAAAGACATAGGAATCAAACACACCTGAAATAGACACACAATTAATGTCTGCTCTCCGGCATCCCAGAGCATCTTCAGGTCTCAATGAATTCCACAATCCCCCAGTATTAGTTTTCTATTGCAGTTTTACAAATTACCACAGACTCAGTGGCCTGAACCACACAGGCCAAAGGTGTTGCATTAGAAATACATAGCAACTCGGCAACAGGAAGGTTAAAACACACACACACACACACACACACACACACACACAAGAAAAATAATCTGAGACATTTCTTCAGAGAAGATAAATAAATGGCTAAAAGGTGTTCAACCTAAATCACCAGAGAAATGTAAATAAAAACCAGGAGGTAGCATTTCACAGGTACTAGGATAGGTACATCAATTGTGAAGACCAGAAAATCGATTAGTGGTGTTCTTGTTACTCCCCAGCCTACTGCCTCTTGCCACATGACAAATAAATATTTCTGCTGAAAAATGAGCAACAAAACCCCAGAAAGCCAAGAATTCATGTAGAGAAATTTGACTCTGTATATCACCTGTGGAGATGTAAAGTAGATTGGCTACTATGGAAAGAAGTTTGAAGTTTTCTCAGAAGGCCATCATATAACCCAGAAATTCTACTCCAAAGTTCATATCCCAGATGATTAGAAACAGGTACATGAACTAGTACTTATATGTTTATGGCAGTTCCATATACAATAACCAACATAGAAATAACAAACATGTATATCAGCAGATGAATAAATTACGTTTTCATACAAGGGAGTGGTTTTCAGCTACAGAAAGAATGAGGTCTATGCTACAATATGAATTAACCCTTAACCACCACACCAAGCACAAAGGGCCATGTATTACATTAATCCACATACAATGAGTGTCCAAAATGTGTAAGTCCATGGAGACAGCACAGATTGGTGATTACCTTGGGGAGCAGGAAGCTACTGCACAAACCTTGGAGTTTCTTTCTAAAGCAATGAGCATGTCTTGAACCAGCTGGAGTGGTGATCGCACAACACTGATGAAGATGCTAAATGCTATTAAACTGTGGCTTTAAATGGGTGATTTTGTTCTGTGTATCTCACCTCCATTGAAACACACATACACATTTACTTTCCCATAGTTGCAGAGTTCAGTAGTCCTGAAAGCAAAGAGTGGCAGGGATATGTCATTTCTTGGACCCTAGGGAGGCGGGGATATGTCATTTCTTGGACCCTCGGGAGGCAGGGATATGTCATTTCTTGGACCCT
>CAJQZJ010034238.1:3716330-3729513 GCA_907164525.1 Lophiomys imhausi
TCAGAGAAACAGGACCCAAAGGCTGAAGATTGATGCTGGAATGTATGGAGAGAAAATGGGAACTGTCCAGGCAGTTACTGGTATGTTCTTTCTTAGTTTTGGAAGCTGCAGGCTCTGCACTTCCTATATAAGCAAATATATTTATCCCTCTCAGGTCTCTGAGGTGGTTGAAGAATAGACAGATAGAATCTTATAGTTAAATTTTGAACTGTTTAGGAATCAAGAGGGTGTTATAGATCTAAGAAGATACTCTTAAAAGTGTGTTGCAAGATAGTATGAATGTTGAGTCACATATAGACCTTTAAACTCATGGAGTTGGGTAGATAGTAGAATGTTAAAGTCAGGGGCCAAATAGGTATAAACTGAACATTGGGAAGGTATACTGGGCCATTTAATCTCATAAATGTGGCATAATTATATCTATTGTTTTGTATAATACTTACTGTTATAAGAGAAGGAACCAGCTGTTGGACTGAAAGGGGAAACCTCTGGAGGGAAGAGGGTGGAAGGGCGGGTTAGGAAGGGGGAATAGGGAGGGGTTTGTTACTGAGATGTAACTTGACGAAAAAAAAATAAAGTATTTATAAAAAAAAAAAAAAAAGAATTGTATTGAATCTATATATTGCTTTTGGTAGGATGACCATTTTTATTATGTTGATCCTACCTATCCAAGAGCATGGGAGATCTTTCCATCTTCTGATATCTTCTTCAATTTCTTTCTTCAAGGACTGGAAGTTCTTGTCATACAGGTCTTTCACTTGCTTGGTTAGAATTACCCCCAGGTATTTTATATTATTTTTGGCTATTGTGAAGGGTGTTGTTTCCCTAATTTCTTTCTCGGCCCATTTATCTTTTGTTTAAAGAAGGGTTATTGATTTTTTAGAATTAATTTTGTATCCAGCCACATGGATGAAGGTGTTTGTCAGCTGTAGGAGTTCTCTGGTGGAATTTTTGGGGTCACTTATGTATACTATCATATCATCTGCGAATAGGGATACTTTGACTTCTTCCTTTTCTATTTGTATCCTCTTGGTCCCTTTTAGTTGTCCTATTGCTCTAGCTAGAACTTCAAGCACTATGTTGAAGAGATATGGGGAGAGTGGACATCCTTGTTTTGTCCTTGATTTTAGTGGAGATTCTTTAAGTGCAAGAGGAAGCTCTTAGCCCTCATGTGGCTAATAAACTGAGGGGTGTTGATATGTGGGGGTCTTCCTCACCAGAAGAGAAGGAGAGAAGGTAGAGAGGGAAGAAGGTGAGAGACTGGGGCCAGGAGGGGAAGAGGGAGAGTGCTATGATCCAGATGTTAACTTTATTAAATAAATAAATAGATAGATAATAAATAAATAAATAAATAAATAAATAAATAAATAAATAAATGTTGAAAGAGAGAAAGAAAGAAAGAAAGAAAGAAAGAAAGAAAGAAAGAAAGAAAGAAAGAAAGAAAGGGTTGTGGCTTAATAATGATGTGTTTGTGTCAAGCTGACATAGGGTCAGTTGTGCTGGCTGACTTTATGTCAACTTGACACAAGTTAGAGTCATCAAAGAGGAAGGATCTCAAGTGAGAAAATGACTCCATAACATCCAGCTGGAAGGCATTCCCTCAATTAGTGACTGATGGGGGAGGGCCCAGCACATTGTGGGTGGGGCCATTCCTGGGCTGGTAGTTCTGGGTTCTATAAGAAAGCAGGCTGAGCAAGCCATGAGGAGCAAGCCAGTAGCTTCTGCATCCGCTCTAACCTTTAGGTTCCTACCCTGTTTGAGTTCCTGTCCTGACTTCCTTTGGTGATGAACAGTGATGTGGAAGTGTAAGCAGAACAAACCCTTTAGTCATCCCACCCCCTGCAAAGAATCTTCTGGAAAAGCAGATGTTGCACTGAAGTGCTGCATTTGGAAATCATCTTGTAACTGCTTCTAAGATGATTTGCATTCATCCGCATTCCCGTAGCCTTCTCTAGTCCCTACTCCATCACACTAATACCCAGGGCTCCTGTCTGAATAGGATGTTTAACCTTGCTCTCGGATCCTTGGTTATCCATTGTGAAATTATAGGGCAATAGTTAATGGAAAGAAATAAAATCAATCTGTCAGTCTCCTCTCCCTTCTCCTTCTTCCTCTCTCTCTCTCCCCTCCCCCACCATTTGCCCTGCTACATCAGGAGAGCTAAAAGTCCAGATTTGGAATGAAATGTTCCTGGATTCAAACCAAGGCTCTTCCCTTCCAAACCAAATGACCTTGCTGGGAGAGTTCCCCAGCAGCCTTCCTTTTCTTATATGATGATAATTACATGGCATGCAACTGTCTTAGTTTGGTAGATGTTAAGTATATTTGTATAAGACAGTGCATAAGTAGCACAGTACCCATTTCTCTCTAACAAATGTGTTAGAGGATACAGATGGTAATTCCAACAGAAAATCCACTCTCCTGCTCAAAAATATTCCTTGGCTCCCCATTCCCATGGGCTAATCTCAAAACCTCCTATCTGGCATGGTAGGTCCACTGATATGCTTCTCAGATGAAGTCTGTCAAATGGCACCCCAAACACCCCCTACCTCAATTTGCAAGCTTTATCTGATTCACTCAAGTGACTTATTTCATGTCCAACACTTTCCTTTCTCAGCCAGAGGAGTCGTGAATCCAAATCCTAACATTTAAGTTGAAGGTCGTAAACTAATAAAAGGGTCAATGGAATGGAGATGGCTCGGTGAGCACTTGCTGCTGTTGTAGAAGACCTGGGTTTGGTTTCCAACACCGACGTGGTGGTTTGTAACCCTCTGCCCCTCCAGTTATATAAGATCAAATGCCTACTTTTGACCTCCAAGGGTGCCAGGCAGTTTTTAAGGAAAAAAATTTAAAGTGGTATGTGTTTGTGTGTATGTTTTTACTTATGGAATGTTAGTTTACCTTCATTAGCTACAAAGATTGTGATTGTTTTTAAGCCTCAGTTTTCTAGAACTTCATGAAATATGACCTCTTGGAACCACTGTCCTTGGTGGCCATGCGAGCAGTGACCACCCTTTCAAAGGGAGAACAAGCTTGGTCCAGCTTTACTTGGGTCATTTTAATTCCACACAGACCACGCTAGCCTGACTGGCTTTCTTCTTAGCATACCTCCTTGGCCCACTGAAGTGTGGTGATTTCTGCTCAAAGTCTTACTGGTCCTCAAGCCTTCATTAATACTTGATTCACTTATTTTAGTTTTTTTGTTCCCTAACAGTTTATTCCTAAGAGCTGCATTAATTATTACACAAGACTTCATGTTCTTGCTGTGTCCCTCATGAAGTACTGGTCCCTTGACCCAGAACCCAGGGTACGCCTATACCTACCTGACTTAAGACCAGGCACAAACAACCATCTGATTAATTCTTTTTTCTAATGAATTTTTTTCATTGACATTTTCATACATGTACTCAATGCATCCTCACCACATATAACCTTTCCTTTTTTTCCTCCCACCCACTCCTATCAACCACTCCTCTCTCTACAACTTCCTGTTCCATATTCATGTGTTTTGCTTTGTTTTGAGACCCAGTGAGTCTTAACCTGGACCATCTATGCGATCACAGGTTTGAAACTCTCCATTGGCCCACCAGTGCTTACATAATTGATGTCTGTGACTCCCCATTTCCCAGAATTTATTGGTAGCCACTAGTTCGTGTGGGAGAAGGGTGGGGTCTCTTGAGCCCCTCCCCATCTCTGGTTGATAGGCCCTTTTTTGTGCTGGCTTGGTGTATGACTACATTGACTTTAGTTGCATTGGGTTCGTGATTAGAGTGGCTGTATGATGCCTGGAAGGGGGTATCCTTCTTCCTATCTTTCAGCTCTCACACTTTTCCCACCCCTCTTCTGCACTGTACCTGACCCTTACAGAGGATGGCCCTCCATCACAGAGGTCCAGCTGTATCTCATGAACAAGTGATTTCTTTGCTTTGTTTGTTTCTGAGGCAGTGTCCCATTATATAGTGCACATTGGTCTTCTTGTGCACAGCAGTCTTCTTGCCTCTGCCTCCCAAGAGCTGGGATTATAGGTCCACCCACCATGCCTGGTTTATACTCCTGACCTTTGAAGGGTACAATGGGTACAAAGCCTCCTGGGGGCTGACCAGCAGGTATCTGTCTGTGTGGTAAGAGTTTTGTTTGTTTAAAAAAAAAAACAAACCTAAAATGCTCCCCACAGGGTCATGTTTTTTAATGCTTGTTCCTATAGTGGTGGCACTATTTTTGTAGCCTTTCATGGTTATGCCAGACCCCTGGTCCTGGCTGCACTGTTTCTACTTCCTGGTCCACCACCATAATGTGCTTAGCCTCACATACCCACTACCATGGACTGGTGTTCTCCTCCTCACCTTCCTCTTCAAGAAGATTGAAATTCTCAGAAATCAGGAACACAAATAAATCTGTCCTCCCTTACAGTGTTTATTATTCAGTCATAGCCACACAAGAGTCACGAACGCAATGAAAAAAGGTAAGTTTCCTTGACTGCCCCTCTGCTCTGCTCTCTGTCTGTCCCTAAATATTATAATCACTAAAAACAAGTCGCAAGTGTTCCTCTCACACCATTTTATTTCTCTTTGGCTCAAAACAACTTGGAATGACCGATATCATAGCATAGGGCTAGCCAGCTGTGGTAAGGGGACTCCCCCAACTAGTCTCTCAAGTTTGAAATGGGCCCCACAACACTTTGAAAACTCAATAGCTTGGCTGGTATATACAACAGGTGATGGGAACAAAGGCCTCATGAGCTGTGGTAAGAAGTCCCTTGTTAGGGTATGTGGAGTTTGCATTTTTTCCCAAGTGGACTGCATTGAACTTGACCTGGGCCCTGCTTGTTTGTTGAAGTTTCTAGTCAATGACAGCATCGTCATCATGTGCTTGGGAGGACAGTGTTCAGTCCAAGTCCACTGAAAAGAATTCTCTTTTTGAAAAGCAGAGATATATCCGCGTTTTGTAAGAATAAGAGCACTATGAATTTTTTGGGACGGAAAAATAGGTGACCATCACTTTGTGTATAAGCATGGATTTCTAAATTAAGCCTTCCCTGAAGCTTTGATCTGCCTGAAATGTCATTTTCCCCAAGATTCGCACTCTTCTTCAATGTCCAACTCAATATTCACCCCTTGCAGAAAATTCTATATCTCCAAACCATCACGGCTCTTCCCAGCAGGCATTGCATGACTGTGTGATGTTGCTGGGTACACACCCCCATCTTACTACTGCCTCCTATTGTGACATCTTTATATTTGCAGTGCTTATACCATGTGACATGGGCTAGCAGTCCACAGCTGATGCTTGGTGAATATTTGATAAATGAATTTCTAGATTTATTCCTTGGCATATCTTGCCAAGGGTTTGAGGGGACAATGTGAGTGAATAATGCTTCTGGACTCCAAACAGGGTGCAATAACTGTGGGCACAAAGACAAATCTTGATTTACCAACACTTCCAGCTCTGTTTCGGTTTAATGATGACAGCCACTCCTCCAGGCATTCCATGTGATCTGTGCTGAGCAGACACACGACACACATCTTGCAGAAGATGAGACCAATGGCTATTTGATTTCCCTGACCTTGAGGTCCCGCAGGTAAGCAGTAGTGTGGGATTCTGGCTCAAATCCTCTGTCCATATCCATCCCGTCAGTCCACTCCCTTCTAGACCCTTGTTCCCAAAGTTAAATACTGATGGCTCAATAACAGAACACAGCTACTCTAATTTCCCTCTTGCTGCCTGATGATCTCAAGAAACCCACACTATCACTCACAGGCATGTGAATATGATAGTCTGAGTCTGGCCAGATGCAGAGACAGGAAATGAATTTTACTGTAGCAAACTCAAATGCAACCAATTTGACAAGAGAGCTGGGGCTGTTAGGGTGTGTCCACAAGACAAAAGCCTCTTCACTGCTTCATCTATTTTTTTTTAAACTAAGATATGAGTTCTTTAGAATATTGTCCAAGCACAGAACAGGGAAATGGAAAGTGCCCACCCAGGCCCCTCACAGTCCAGGGAGGAAGCTGATCTCTCCTCAGCATGCAGTCCGTGAATACCTTGCCAAGTGTACCGCATGTAACAATGCATGGCATCGCAAGTGGTTTTGAACATAAAATGCAACAGGACTGTGTGTCCTTCTGCTTTTGGCATGTTCCTCGCTGAAAGCCAGCTATGTGTCAGCTTGTCAACTATGGCATCACTGAACAAATGTCAATTCATTGCACCAAATATAATCGTAAGTGCTGAGGTTAACATAAGGATGTGATTTTTCTGAAATTAAGCTATATTGTTTAAAAAACTGCTTATAAAAGGTTTTCAAAGGAGGGCAATGGTTTACAGTAGCTTTTGCCCAAGCAAAGACTTCTAACTAACTGGGTTTGGGCTACTTCACCAAGGGTTAGAATAGAGACCTAAGTAAGAAATCATAACGACTTCCTTTCATCTTACGGGGTTGCTCTCTTGTAGGCCTCCTCCCCAGGCATCCTAGACCAAGTGCTTCTGATGGCAAGATATGCTGTGGAAAAAAATGCCTCCCCGGTCACACTTCCTGAGCTACTCTCAGGGGAAAGGACTATAAATGAGACAAAGCTTCCCTCGACTCTCACTATCTTAACTCAAGTCTGGAACTTCAGTCCTGGTGGGTGCGCTGAAGGGCAAGCTGCTGCTTAGTGTGTTGCTCCCGATGAACAGGACTCCAGGGTAACGTTCCACCGCTGCACCTGCCCTGAGGACCGATCCTGTGTCTGGATCTCAATTCTGTCCGTGGATACTGACTGCATTAGTCTCACAGCTTGATGTCTCTGGAGAACTGATAGGCGTATTTAGCAGAAATGGCTGTAACTCAGGAGCCTTGAATACAAGCAGTATAACTACAGATACAACCTTGTGATATACACAAAGTCAGCAGCATGAAGCCAGGTCATGCCAATAAACCTAGGAACAGATTCTCCCTCAAGATTCTTTTAGTAACCCTGCTTTAGAAAAAAAACAAGACTTGTATTTTTTAATTTTACGTGTATGAGTGTTTTACTTGCATATATGCATACGTGTCTGGTGCCCACAAGGCCAGAAAAGGACATTAGATCCCCCTGAAACTAGAGTTACAAATGGTTGTGAACTACCATGTAGGTGCTGAAAACCAAGCCCAGGTCCCATGTCAGAGCAGCAGCCCCTTGCCCTCTTTACCAAACTTTAAAATATTGGTCTTCCCTACTCTTCCAACTTTGGTGTTCTTGGTAGAATTTTTTTCCCAAGGGGGGAAAAAAAGAAAAAGAAGATCATCTGAAAAAATTCTAGCTAATATCTCTAATAAAATTTTCTATTAAAAAGGTTTCAATTCAACACATGGAAACGTCTGTCTATACTTAAGCCTGACATATTACCTTGCCCATTTAGCAATTCCACATAAATTTGGCATGGTTTTGTAGGACTAAGCAGAGAACGCTATTACTTCTTAGGTCAGAACTAATCTGAGCATGCTCCTGATAGGGCAGTCTCTGTTTCCCCCTACCTAGGAAAGATGGCACATTTCAGATAAAATCTACTCCTTAGTTTAGATCCCACTCACACTCAACCTGTGAAGATTGAGAGTCACTAGTCTGTGGTGGCTTCTGAACTCTTAGGAAGATTTTTACCATGCCAGACAGCTGTCTCCCCAATCCAATCACAGTCCTCAGAGCTGATGTTAGATACTCCTTAGTACTCAGATAATACTTCTTAATCTCTCTCTCTCCCTCCCTCCCTCCCTCTCTCTCTCCTGCCCTCCCTCCCTCTTTCCTTTCTTTCTTTCCTAGTTTAGGTCCTGGAACTCAAGGACTCACTTATGAGAGCAAGCACTATTTCTAAGCTCCATCTGCCTACCATAATAACACACAGAAATATAAGATATGAATGTAAAACCTCAAGAGATCTGCAGAATATGGCGTTCAAAGATGTTTTCTTAACTTAAGATTTTTTGATATCGAGACATGTCAGCTCCTGACAGCACCCTCTATTCTACTCCAAGTAGAAGATGAGCATTGAAGAATCTCCAGTGGGAGATGGTTGAATTAGTGGCAAGCCTATGTCTTGGCAAGAAAAACCCCTTGCTTCAACTGTAGACAGAATGCTGTCCAAAAAGGACAAAACTTGGAAGCAGCTAAGTCGACAGCCTAGCTCTGCCAAGACAGGGTAAGCAAGTCCTTCATAATTCCTGCTCTACAATCAATGTCTGTCAGAGAAACGGGGCCAAACAACTGAAGATCGGTGCTGTAATGTATGGAGAGAAAATGGGAACTGTCCAGGCAGCCACTGGTATGACATTTCTTAGTTTTGGAAGCTGCAGGCCCTATATTTCCTATATAATCAGATATATTTATCTCTCCCAGGTCTCTGAGGTGGTTGAAGAATAGATAGCTAGAGTCTCATAATTAAATTTTGAGTTGTTTAGGAATCAAGAGAGTGTTCTGGATCTAAGAAGATGTTTTTAAAATTGTGATGCAAGTTAGTACAAAAACTGAGTTAGATATAGAACTTTAAACTCATGGAGATGGTTAGATAGTAGAATGTTAAAGTCAGATGCCAAATACATATGGACTGGACATTGGGAATGTATGCTAAGCCATATAACTCTCATAATTGTGGCCTATTTATTTCTGTTGTTTTGTATTGTATTTATTATTATAATAAAAAAACCATTTGTTGGACTGAAAGGGGGAGCTGTTGGGGGGAAAAAGATATACCTTAAACTTAAAAAAAGAAAAGAGGATGGGGGTTTGAGGGGGAAGAGGGTGGGAGGATGGGACTGGAGAGGGGAGTAGGGAGGGGATTGTTATTGAGATGTAACTTTAAGAAATAAAAAATAAATTAAAAAAAGATATGAATGTGCCTCAAATCCAGGACACCATAGGTTTTTCTGGTATGCATATGGAGAGTCCCATTGTTCCTGAAACTCAAGGAAGAAGGAAAAAACCAAGATAAGCTACTCTTCAGGGCTTTCATACATTCCTACTTTAATCACAAATGAAATGCAGAACACAGCTGGACTCTAGACAGAGCCAAGGGGTCTCCATCCTTCTGCCTGTGTGTGCTTTGATAGGTTGCTTAGTGAGTGGGATCTAGAAGTCCTTCCTTTTAGTGATAAGGCCTGTGGTTGGTACTAAATCTTACTTACCAGTTCATTCAAAACAATGATTCATTCATTTGCTGTCTGAGCTCCTATTTACTTACTTTTAATATAATTGTATTAATTCTTTGAGAATTTCATACATTGTATTTTTATCATATTTGCCTCCAAGTCCTTCGCCTAACTACTCCCATATCCACCTTCACCTCCCTACCCCAATTTTGTGCCCTGTTGTTTTGTCTTTAAATAATCTATCACATTCAATCTGTGTTCCCCCTTAAACTCCTGGGTATGGAGACATGCACAGTCACCTTACCAGGGGCCATACTGTACTGGTTAGTTTTATGTCAGTTTGTCACAGCTACAGTTATCAGAGGAGGGAGTCTCCCTTGAGAAAATGCCACTGTAACATTAGGCTGTAGGCAAGCTAAGAGAGCATTTTCATAATAGGTGACTGATGGGGGAGGGCCCAGCCTGTTTTGGGTAGTGCCACCCCTGCGCTAGCTTCCTGGATTCTCTAAGAAAGCAGGCTAAGCAAACCATGAGGATCAAGCCAGTAAGCAGCACTCCTCCATGGCTTCTGCAGGTCCCTGCCCTGCTTGAGTTCCTGTCCTGATGTCCTTTGGTGATGAACTGTAATATGGAAGGTTAAGGTGAATAAACCCTTTCCTCCCCAAGTTTCTTTGGTCATAGTGTTTCCTCACAGCAATAGTAACCCTAAGCAAGGCAAATACCCTTAAGGAAAACTGTCTCTTCTTCTCCTAGAAGCTATCAGTCATCCCTACTTCCTCAGTCAGGGATGGGAGCTCCTGAATCCTTCTGTCCATGTTAGAATGTTGAAGAGCTGGACCTTCTACAGGTCTTATGCAGGCCAGCACAGGATTTTTGAGTTCACAAGAGCAGTGGTTCTGGCATTTTCAGAAGATGTTGATCCACTCCAGACCTCCCTGACTTCTGTCTCGCAGTCTCTCCACACCCTCTTCTGTGATGATCTCTAAGCCCTGGGAGCATGTGTGACATGTGTCCCATTTGGGCCTCCGTACCTGTTCTCTGCACTTTGACTACATGTGACTTTCTGAGCTAACCACTAACCATTGCACAAACTCATTTGATGAAGTTCGAGAGTGACACAAATCTATAGGAATAGAGATATAAATTTAGAAAGCAGTTTTATATTTTATCCATTTAGAAGAGTAACAGTAATATATTTATCCCTGGGGTCTGTGTTCCCCAAGCAGGGGTTCTTGGCTGGATTTTGACTATCAGACATGTGTGTCTTCCTATAGAGTGGGCTTTATTTTTTAACTCTCCTCTCATATATTACATCTTGATCACAGTTCCTCCCCTCTTTGCCCCCACCCTCTCCCCCACTACCTCCCTCTTCCCCAGATCCATCTCCCTCCACCTCCTCTCAAAAAAGAGCAGGCTTCCCAGGGACATCAACCAAACACACCATAACAGGCTACAATAAGACCTGGCACATCCCATCACACCAAGGCTGAAAAGGGAAACCCAGTAGGAGGAAAAGGGTCCCACAAGGAGGCAAAAGAGACAGAAACAGTCTCTGCTCTGACTGTTAGGATTCCCACAAGAATACCAAGCTACTCCACCATAATATTATGCAGAGGACCCAGGTCAGACCCCTACAGGCTCCTTGATCTCAGCAAGTCCCCATGAGTCAGTCAGTTGATTCTGTGGGCTGTGTTCTTTTAGTGTGTCCATAGCTCCTCTGGTTCCTTGGATCCTTCCTTCCCCTCCACACGGCTCTACAATCTCCACCTGATGTTTGTCTTTGGTATTCTGCTTCTGTTCCCATCAGTTTCTGGATAAAGTCTCTCTGAAGATGATTCTGCTAGGCTCCAGTCCCAGAACACTCTTTAGGTGGGACAAACTGTAGGTCAAAGGATTTGTGAATAGGTTGATGTCCTAATCTCTCTACTTGAGGCCCTGCCTGGTTACAAAAGATGGCTGGTTCAGGCTCCATGTCCCCCATTGCTAGAAGTCTTTGCTAGGGTTATAGAATAGGCTTTAAATCCAATCATAAAGCAGATAGTTGCTCCCATAACATTTGTGTCACTGTTGCAGGGCATATCTTGCCATGGCAGAGCTCTCAGCTAGGTGAGATCCTTGATGACTTTGTTTCTTCAGTAGCCTACATCACATCTTCTGGTTCTATGAAAGCTCTCCAGCTTCCTGGTCAATATCAACTTGATTTTTCTATGTCCAGTGAACAATGTATGGGGTGTCTTCAAAAACAGGATTTTATCAAGTCAACCGGGAACAATGGCAATCGTGTGTATTATTTTGTGGTTCTCTAGGACACCAACAACTCATGTGGAGTTATGCCACACACGATACTGGGTCTTTTAGGTGTCAACCCATGACTTTGGGGAGGAGCATTATCTACTATGTAGGGTAATGCCAATTAAACTTGTTTATAATTAACCATATATCACAGGACAACAATCCTACAACCACAGACCCAAACAGATAGGAACTAGCACAACTAGGAAAAACTTGACCCATCAGTGAGTCATGAAACATGTTAAAGGTCAGTAGAAGACCTTACCCTAGATAGGGTGCCATATCAAGCCCCAGCACAAGAGGACACTCTTGGCCCTCATGTGAATGACAAACTGAGGGATTATGATATGTGAGGGTCCCCCTCATCAG
Organism: Lophiomys imhausi; assembly: GCA_907164525.1. NCBI lineage: Eukaryota > Metazoa > Chordata > Mammalia > Rodentia > Muridae > Lophiomys > Lophiomys imhausi. The sequence goes on from CAJQZJ010034238.1 coordinate 3,728,092, forward strand.
AGGAGAATTAGAGTACCGAGAAGGGGAATAGTGAAGAAGGGAGGGAGGGAGGGAAGGTAGGAAGGCAGGAGGGTGGGAGGAAGGAAGGGATGGACCAGGGGATGGGGGAGGAGGGAAGAAACTATGTTTGAGAGGTAACTTGAAAAAACAAATGAATTTTGAAAAAAAGGGGGCAACTAAGCTTAAAAATTATAGTAAAAATAAAATATAAAAATCTCAAATGATAATTTACCAAAGGCATACATGTCCTACTGGTATAAAAGGAAAAAAGTTCTTAATTTCAGGTTAGAAAGTTAGAAAAAAAGAACTTGTTTATATTTATATATATTCCTGAACTCCTACACACACACACACACACACACACACACACACACACACACACATCACATATATACATATATATTTAGAAATCTTATGATGTAGTAGATTTCCATATGACTTTTCCAAACATCCTTAGCACCCCGCCCCCAACTCTAACATCTCATTCCTCTCCACAGTTAAACTTGTCTCCCAATTATTCTCCTTTTCCCTTCTCCTTTTTTCTTCTGAGTAATAAAGCACATGCTGGGATAGAAACAAAAGCAGCACCACATCTGATCTCAAGGAATGACAGTCCATAGGGGAGATGGACAGATACATTTTTATTAAGCAGTGTAAGAGACACAAAAATAGACAGACCCCCCCAGTACATCAAGGATTTAGAGAACTTACTCAAGGTGAGAAGATCTGGAAATGTTCTACAGAGTCATCAGTATTAATGCTAAGAGTTTTCCACAAGGAATTGGGACAGTAAGAAAACAGCATTCCAAACAGTGAAAGCCACATTAGCCATGTCATAGATGGCCTGGCACTACCTTTCCTGTTAACACCTTGACTTGAATGGATTTTTCAAGTAGTTAGGTCACTGGGAAAAAAGAAGGTCCTGGAAGACAGGAAAACAGAATAGGACTTTTGAAGGTAGGATGATATAAGCAAACTTCTCCACTGGGATGCTGAGCATCCTAAGGGGCTATCACCCATTCATATTTTCAGCAGATTTACTTTGAGGAGTAACCTTTCTCTAATTCCCACAAAGCCACTCTCAAGGCCACACTGGCCACACTGTTAGCTGTCATGCAGAAAATGGAGCTGAATGGGAAAAACTGCTGTAAGTTCTGAACTGAGATAAGCAAGCATCAGACCTGGGAAACCTGCCATGGTCTGTTTCCAGTAATAGCTTGGCCAAGTCCATATGCATTGGCCAGGTAAAGGCCAGATTAGGAGCTAACAGATGCATTGAGACCGCCTTCAGTCTAAGTCATCTCCCAGTGATATCCCCTTCCCTTCTCCATTGTGTCAAATTACATGATCTAACGTGGATGGGATATATATATATCCATCCACCTCCCACAGCTCCAGAACCACAGGTCCAACATCTACCTA
>CAJQZJ010034238.1:3729523-3758441 GCA_907164525.1 Lophiomys imhausi
CCATCCACCTCCCACAGCTCCAGAACCACAGGTCCAACATCTACCTATTGTGGGAAGGGTTCATTCATTGAATATCAGCTGTCCCTTAAGCTTTCCACTCAGTAACAATTCTTCAAAGACTCGCAGGACCACAAACAGATCTCTGCGCCAGTGTGATTCCGGTGACTTATAGTTGCACATGGACCGCCTGGCAACTAAATCTTACCTGCAGGCTCACTTGCTCAGCCCTACACTGCTTTAGAATTGTGGGGCTCTGAGCTTCTTTCGATAGGCCCACTGTTCTCTCACTTGCTTAGTTACCTTGATGCATGACTGCCCTCACAGGTGCAAGCTCCCTGACTGGCCCTGTTTAAATGGGAGTTGGGTCCCACGCCCCCGTTTATGACAATGCCTGATTTAACACACGAATACCGCATTTGGTCACTGCCTGACATAAGCTGACTGCTGTTCACAGCCTTTATTTCACTGAGGTCCAGTTGTCTATCTTTTTCAGACAATGAAATCACCATCCATACCAATGCTTGCAGCTTCTCTCTGCCATAGACTCAATAATTTTTCAAGGTAGATGTTCATATGTTCTGAACACATAGCAAATACAAGTAGTGATGATTTGGTGAATTGCATAAGAGAGAGTCCCGTAACTATTTAACCTGCTCATCCTGGTCCTGCGTGGGTGTTTCTCTAGACTCTTAGTGTTATTTGAGCATGCCCAAGGCAGAGCTAGTTTACAGCGCTAGATATGTTTTGTCCACTCTCCTCTTCACATGGAGCCAAGATTTGCTGACCTGCACCTGTAGGAAGATGCTATTTCTCACATGAGCCCCCTTTCCTTTTTATTTCAAATACTCTGCTATCTCATCTTCAAATTCTTCATAGTTTTTACACAAAAAAACCCACACCTTTCATTTTCACAATTTTGGGAAATTATGTAACTTATTCTGAACATACTTGACCTACCACCTAATGTACCACTGGGCTGCATGTCTTCTCAACTCTGTCCCCTTCTATAAAGTAGGATAAACATCTTGTCATATCAGGTTCTGAGCAAACATAAAGCTGCCAAAGTGTGGCCTGAAGGGCTCTCCACAGCCTCCCATAGATAACCATTGCATTAATGGATCTACAGTGTTTGTTTAAGAAAAATTCTGATCATATTAAAAGCAGACGGCACCTGCTACTTCAAACCACTGCCCTACTTCTTGATTATTGCATTTGCTCCTGTTAGTTGGAATGAGGAGTGGGTGGGGCATGAGACACTTTGGTCTAATGACTTCAAATGACTAACATCCTTTAAAGCAGACCTCAAACCACACCTGTTTGTGCTATCAGGAAATAGTTTTAGGAGAAGAGAAACTAAAGGTGATTAACAGCATGCTATGAAACATAAAACCACAGCGATGTCTAGGTTCCCTAGTACTAACTGTAAACCATATAAAACATTATTTTCAGTATGAAATAGATGTCTTATAGAATAATTAGAGAGTCATTAATTTTTATAAGTGTAAACCTTCAGATCTATTTATAACTGAGATAGTATTGCTAGAGACCTGTCTCAGTTACATTTCTATTGTTGTGATTGACTAAAGCAACTTATAGGAGAAACAGTTTATTTGTGGCTTACAGTTTCAGAGGGCTAGTGACCATGGCCATTATGGCGGGAAGCCTGGCAGCAGGAAGGCAAGCATGGCACTAAAGCAGTAGCAGCTGAAAGTTTACATCTTGAGACATAGCTAAAGTTGAAAAGAGCTAACTGGGAACGGACTGCGCTTTTGAGAGGTTCACTCCCAGTGACACACCTCCTCCAATAAAGTCACATCTCCTGATCCTTCCAAAACAGTTCCACCAACCAGAGACCAAGCATTCAAACACATGAGCCTATGGGGGCCCATTCTTATTCAAACTATCACAAGTCCATACTCAAGCACCCAGGGTTCCACCTTCATTCTTCTTTATTCTATGAAGAATGCTTTAGTCAAAATATTTGCAACATTCTTCTATGTCCAAAACCACAGGCAAACATGGCAAAGTCTTCTAAGAAGACAATCTCATGTTTTCGCACACCATCACTCATCCTCTGGGTGGATATGTGGGCAACAGGGTGAGTAGACATGGTCTAGTCACATGTCCATGATGCTGTCTAAACAAATGTGAAAAAAATACCATCTGCCCTGTCCCTCATTCTTAAGTACCTAGTACTCCTGATGGTCCAATTATGAATCTTCACCAAGGAAGTTGGAAGATATCAAAAACACACACATAATTCAGAGACCAAAATCCAAGCTCCAGCCATGGTTCCACCATTGGCTAAATGAACTTGAACTTCTACAGATAAACACAGGCAACAAAAACTGACACTACACAAGAACCCAATCAACTACAGAAAGAGCTCTATGCCAACTCTGAGCAATTATTAGATCGTTTATCTTCATTGACTTCAGTATTACCAGTCTAGTTGCCTCAAAGCCAAGGGGAAAATACACCCTTCAGTGTCTGCTTTGCCTTACTGAGCTAGAGCAACCTCGCTGGAACTCATTGTACCATAATGGACAAATGCTTCACCTTCAAACATTGACAAAAAGTGCAACTGAACTACAAGTTTGCCTTTGTGTTCCTGGAAAGTTAAACATGGTTCTTAACCATGGTAACTACATTAAAAAAAACTCAATATTAACTTTTTAATTAGAATTTTTGTGGTTTTGTTTTTGTTTTGGGTGCTGGGTCCTTAACCCAGGGCCTTGCGAGAGCTTGTTAGGTAAGTAATCTACTGCGAATTGTATCCCCAATCCCTAGAAGATTTAAAGGAATAGTTCCACCTCAAGACCCAGCCATACTGCTCCTGGGCATATATCCAAAAGATTCTCCACCAAATCACAAGGACATTGGCTCAATTATTTTCATAGCAGCTTTATTCATAAAATCCAGAAACTGGAAACAACCAAGATGTCCTTCAACTGAAGAATGGATAAAAAAAAAAAAAAACCCTGTGGTACATTTACACAATGGAATACTTACTCAGCCATCAGAAACAAGGAAACCATACAATTTGCAACCAAATGGATGGAACTAGAAAGGCTCATCCTGAGTGAGCTAACCCAGACTCAGAAAGATACATATGGTATGTACTCACTTATAAGTGGCTATTAACCATATAGCACAGGACAACCATCCTTCAATTCACAAAGAGACAGGAACCTAACATAACTATCCTACAGAACACTCCCCCCAGCAGTGAGTGAGTCATGGACCCTATTGAATGTTAGTGGAACATATTACCTTAACTCGGCTGCCATATCAGGTCCCGGTACAGGAGAAAGCTCTTGGAACTGAGGGGGGTTGATATGTGGGGGCTCCCGTCTTTCGAGGAAAAGGAGAGGATGGAGATGGGGAAGAGGGAGGGAGGATGGGACCTGGAGGGGAGGAGGGAGGGAACTTTGAGCTGTAACTTGAAAAAATAAACTTATTATTTTTTTTAAATGAAAGCACAGCCAGGCTACAGAGAGTACAGGGATCAGAGTGCCTTTGTTGTACAGAACTTCTTCCAAATACCAATTAGAAAAAATTGATTTGGGGCCTCAGCTGTGTTAACTGAAGAAATTAGAAGTAGAGAACCAAGAAAATTCCTTGGGCTAACTGGGAAAATTGTCATCTCAGCAATTAGTCTGTTCAGACCCACCAGTATTTCACTCCTTTCACGTTACCAGATTTCTGCACTTCAAGGTATAAGAAGCTTCCTTAATTTTCCCCAACTGTACTGAGAGCATCACAGACTAAAGCCATTGAAGTTAGAATATCCCTTCCTTCTTTCTCTTCTTCTCTCCTTTCTCCCTTCTTCCCCTCATTCCTCTTTCTTTCTTAGAATCTAAACAAATGTGTTATCTTCCCATATTGTGTTGTATTCCCATTCACTGGCTGCCATGTGAATGCCAGTTTGGGGGAAAAAAGGCAGTTTTGTGTGTGTGTGTGTGTGTGTGTGTGTGTGTGTGAGAAAGAGAGAGAGAGAGAGAGAGAGAGAGAGAGTGTGTGTGGTATATGAGCTCATGTGTCTGTAGGTTCATGTAGTGTATGTCCCCATGCCTGCACAGAGGACAGCAAGCTTTAGGTGTACTCCTTTGTCCTAACCTCCCCAGCACTGAAATTACAGACACACGCCCTTACATACAGCTTTTACATGGGTGCCAGGGTCTGAATTCAGGTCTTTGTGCTTGCATAACAAGCACTTTCCTGATTTATCAGGCCCCTCAGACATGCCAGGTTTTGATCATACAACTTACACAGTGTTTGACACAAAGAAGTGAATAAATAAATAACTTAATGAAGGAAAAATGCTTACTAATGTGGATCTTTTTAAGAGTCCTAGACCTTCTTCATCTCACATATCTTTGCAACCTAGAGAAGGCTCAAGGGAGAGCTGTTGCCTAAATGCTTCAGTGAGTCTTGGTCTTTTTTCTCTGTCATTTATCATGGCTGAAATATGACTAAAATGTACCAGTCCATTTAAAAAGCTGGCCACTATTATGGGCTGGAAGTGACACTAATTGGAAGTCAAAGCGCCCTGATTGCAGTTTTTATTCTTTAATTACCATTAGCTACCTCCACTTTCTGTGATGAACTATGTGATGGCCACAGGTCTTTCAACGTCTACTACTACTAGTACAAAAGGTGTTTTTCCACTATAAAGTCAGACTAGACAAAAGATTATCTGCTGGCAAAGAACAGTCCTTGATAAGTTTAATGGATGGTGCTGAGAGACAGCTCCACTTCCTGTTAATGGGGAGGAACAACTCAAACAATGGAGTAATTCAGGAAATGTTTACTAGGGCAAGAAGGGCTGCATTCCTCCCCAGGCAGCCTGAAATGAAACAGAAACACTGTACATGTTTTATTATTCTCAGAAAGGAAGGCAACTGTTCTGTCCTGGCAAGGCCTTGACCTGGGTACCCCATGTCTACTAGCAACTCAAAAGTATTGCTTTCTTTTTTAAAAGCTATCCTATAGAAAAGACTTCTGAGAAGGTAATGTTCTAGTTAATAGGCTGATCGACCTCATTCTTATTAACTCTCTCTCTCGTCTTTTAAGCAAGTGTATCTACAGCAAGCACATTTCTTCCCATAAACTCATAACTCACTTGTTATTCCTGGAAGAGCTACCTAAAAATATTATCCTATAGTTATTGCAAAACCAGAATCTCAATCTTTTGGGTGCTTCCTTTGTTAATATGTTTAATCTTTTCTTTTTTGGAGGTAAATAGCCATTATCAAAGTCAGTGAAAGCAATGTCAAAGCTGAGATCTGAGTCAGGTGGTGTCCCATGTATATGGACATACCCTCTGAGTCCTACCAAAGAGTCCAAAGAGAACTGCCTCATGAATGCTGCCATCAAGTAAGTTGCTATAAATGGATTAAATGAGTTGGAGTCCACATAGAAGCCATTTTCTGGATAGCTATCATAAAAATGCTGTGCAGATCAAAATCTTCGCCACCCCCTAATTCTTCTGATTTGTACTGAATGTCTTTTCCTCTCTATAAATTCCTAGACTGAAGCTTGAACCACCATGTGATTGTGTGAAGAGGTATAGGCTTCAGGTTATTTGAGGTCATGAGGTTGGAGATACAGTGATGGGACTAGTACCCTCAGAGGAGGCCGAGACATCAGAACTTCCCATGTCAGGACACCATGAGAAAACATACAAGCCAAGAAGAGAAAGCTCACAGAATCCAACCACACTGGCACCTTGACCTCAGACATAGAAATTAATGCCTGTTGTTTAAACCACTTAGTGTGTGGTATTTTGTCATAGCAACCCAAGCTAATGAGAGCATCTTTCATTTCTGGGGGAAAAATTTGCTTTACATGGGATGGTTTCAGATTCTCTGGAATCTCAGTACAAGAAGACAGATTGGCAGCAAGTTAGAGTCAGAAGAGATGCCAGGACTGAAGAGGTGGCTGGATGGGTAAAGTGCTTCCTACACAAGCAGGAAGTTCTGAGTTCAGACCCCTAGAATCCACATAAAATCCAGGTGTTGGGGCTAGATAGATGGCTCAGCAGCTAAAAGCACTGACTGCTCTTCCAGAGGATCCAGGTTCAATTCCCAGGACCCACATGGTGGCTCACAGCCATCTGTAACAGCAGTTCCAGAATGTCCATCACTTCACTCTCTTCTGCCCTCCAATTGCACCAGGCATGGAGGTTGTATACAGACATGCATGCAGGAAAAACATCCATACACATTAAACAAACAAACAAATCTTTTCTTTTATAAGGATGTCTGTATGGTAGTACATATCCTTGGGTCTCCACACCCAGGAGCTGGGAGTGTGGAGACAAGAATATTCTGGGGGGCTCACTAGCCAGTGTGTAGGTGAAATGATGAGCTGAGGTTCAGTAGGAGACTGTCTCAAAAACATAAGGTTAGGGATAAGGGGCTGTAAACCTATGCCCTCCAAGGATGCACACGTGAGCAAGCACACATTCACACACACACACACACAGAGGGGGGAGGGTGGGGGGGAGGATGGGAGGGAGAGAAAGGGAGGGAGGGATCAAATGAGAAGCTGAAAAGACATCTTTAGGAAGTCTGAATAAATGATGTTTGGTAAGTCTTGGAAATGCCATGAACCAGAAGCAGAGAATGGCATGCAAAGCCACCATTGGCCATAGATGAGCCATCAGCATGGACAGAAGCTGCAGTAGGCCTTCCCAAACTCGCCTTCTCATCTGGAAAGATGGCAGAAATCTCAGAGCCTCCCATGGCAGGATTCCCCACAAAGCTGTGTTGGTGACACTTCCTTCAGAAGGTGGAGTGTTACACCAAACAAGAAAATCCTCAAGCTTTGCGTCTAAAGCGTTTGCCATGTGAGGCTTTAGACTTGCTGCTACATGCCATCTCTTTGTTTTCCCTGATTTCCTCTTTGGGGTGGGTGTAAGGACTCATCCTATCCCTGTTCCTCCACTGCACTTTGGAAGCAGGAACTTGCCTGCTTTCACAGGTTTTCAGTTGGGAATTTTACCTGAGAACAGTTCTTGACTTGATTCTCACCCACACCTCATTGAGATGATATTTGGATCAGACTGTGGACTCCAGAGCTGATAATACTGTGCCTGACTTCTCTGAGACCCCAGCAGGCTGACAAGTGAGTCTTCTGATCATGCAATTCTCTGTGAAAGTCGCCCCACTCCAGAGGCAGGAGCTGGTGAAGTGCATCCCAGGCTGCAGGAACTGGAAAGATGACTCCCTCAGGAAACTGGCCTTCTACCCTAGGCCTGTGACCAGAGTGGCAGTCCTGATGATCTCCAAGTTGCCTTTGAAGTCACCTTTCCCTTCTCTTGAAGGATAAAATATGTTCACAGCCAAACAGTCCTCCTTATCCTGTCCCATAGAGCCCAAGAAGCCCAGTGTCCTTCCTTTAACCTGCCCTGTTTTTTCCTGTTTCCTTTGATATGGAAGTATTGTAGGACAACCACATTTCCATTCCTGACTTCTGCTGAGATATCTAATTAAGTATGTGGTTCACACTCACACAGATCTCCTTAGCAAATAGTATCCAACCACAACTTTGGTGTTCTTTTCAGGGAAACCTACTGTTCACAGTTTGGTTTGGTTTTCCTTAGAAATACTTCTTTAATTAATTTATCTGCTCTCCAGTTTCTTACGAAAAGTCAGGGGGGACCCAGCCATTCCTTCAATAAGCTGCTTAGAAACCTCTGCAGGTAAGCATCAGTTTCCCCAGCTAAATATCAATTTCATTGCATGCAAATTCTTCCTTCTACAAAACACTACAAGATGAACACAACCCAATGAAATTCTTTGCTAGTCTTTGAGGCTCAACATTCCTCCAGACTCCAGCTGCCTGTTCTCTATTTCCACCTGAGGTCTCACTAGAATAATTACTGCCATTCATATTCCTACCAACATTCTGTCTGTGGTTATTGATGTATGATGATGGTGGTTTTCTCTCTAACTCTTGCCTTTGTCTTCTGATTCCACACCGAAAGTACCTCTGATGTCTACATTTCTAGTACTCAGGTAAAAGTTTTCCATGATCTCCCCATTATCTGGTTCCAAGGCCAACTCCACATTTTCAGGTTATTTGTTACAGCAGCACTCCCGTTGTACCAAGATCTCTACTAGTTTATTAGGAGGGATGACCTAACAAACACACCAAGCACTTGTCTTAGACAAACAACAGAGGTGTCCTTGTCATAATTCTGGCACCTACAGAGTCTAAGATTCAGGACCAGATCAGTTTCAGTTGTCAAAGGGGCCTGTTTCCTGGCTTGCAGGCAGTCACCCCGCCTCCTTGCTGTCATTTTCACGTGGTGAGTAACCGGAGAGTAAAAGTCCTGCCATCACTGACTTCCGGAGCTCTATCTGGTGGCCTTGTCTAACACTGTTGGCCTCCAGAGCATTCCATGTCCAAGTCCACATACAATCACGCTGATCTTAAGGCTTCACCATGTGAATTTGGGGAGGGTTACAAACATTCAGTCCATCATATCCTCCTTTATACCCACAAATCTAAGACTAAATCAACCGTATATTCATTAAGGTCAGTGTCTATATGTCCAATCAAGTACAGACAACTAAACAGAGCACTAGAATTACATGTTTCCATTACATCAGAAGAGTAGTGGTGTGAACTAAAACATCTGAGATGCACAAATCTTAGACTCTTGCCTATGAAGGGACAGAGAAAACCAGCAAAAATTCTGTGTTGCATTCCTACCATTCTCTTTTGAATAACCACTGTAGTTTCCTCCTTAAGTTTTTTTTTCCTTCTCACTTGTATTCCAAGGATGATTTTTTTTCCAAACTGGGGCAATAATAATGTACAATCAGATAGAAAGGAGGAAGATTAAATGGGTGGGAAGACTTTAAAACACATTCAGAGGGGCTCGAGAGATGACCCAGTGGTTAAGAACCATCTTAACCACTCACTGACTTTCTTCCAGAAGACCACGGTTCAGTTCCCAGCAAGCTTCAGGCCCAAGAATCCACTGCCCTCTTCTGGCCTCCATAGGCACCAACTATACATATGGTGGCATAGACATGCATTCAGACAAAACACCTGTATACATACAGTAGAGAAATAATTGGATTTTTAAAAACTAAATATACTGGGAGATTGGACAACCTCAGGCTATGTTACACTTTGGTCTCAAATGGCCTTAAAGCAATTAAGAGTTTTGTAACCAAAATAGGAGTTGTCAAGAATGAAGATGGGTCTGAAATTTTGCCTTACTTTCCTTACATGATGAGTTAGCTCGCCTCACTTTCCAAGAATGCTAGTAGAGGCCATGAGATCCTAGGGTCCAAAACAAGGCGCTTTTCCACATTCCATCTGCCCAGGAAGCCACATTGGGCATCAACAGATTTACATCCGACTCCTGTCCCAAGTTCCCATGGGTGTTTCCTATACAGGCTCTGACAAATACCTGAGTGGCCAGTGGGCTATGTAGCATGAGAGGAACTCTGAGCTTAGGAAAATGCGATCTTTAACAGTGGGCACTAAGCTGCTTATCTCGTTGCTCTTTAATATATTTCATATATTAAATATATATATTACATTTATGCATCTGTGTATGTATGTGCAAATGAGTGTGGGTGTCCACAGAGACCATAAGAGGGCATCGAATTCCCTGGAGGAGTTTCAAGCAATTGTGAGCCACCCACCAACATGAGTGCTGGCAACCAAAGCCAGATCCTTACAAGAGCAGGATCCTTTACTCTTGGGAAGCACATGCTATTCTTGTTATACCAACATCCTTGAGGAGAAAATCCCTAAAGGGAACAATTAGTATGGATTTTACTTACAGGACCTGCAGAAGCATGAGAATTGCCACCCAAAGACAGACATGAAGGTAGACAGCAGAGGGTTCAGTGTGTTACTGTACATCTTCTGCCTTTGTATTGCTCTCTTCCTAGCCATTTTTGTTACACATGATCTCCAGAGGGAAGCAAAAACAGCCCATCGAGGCAGTGAAAATAGTAGCTGTGTAGCCATGTGTGTGTGTGTGTGTGTGTGTGTGTGTGTGTGTGTGTGTGTGTGTGGTGGGACTGAATAATGTCCTTAAGCCTGCCACACATAGCTATTCTAAATGATCCCAATAACATTTGTCCTCTGTGTTTCTACACTCTGGTACCTTTACAGACACTCTCACAAACTGGCAGTTTCTAAGTGTCAGATGCCCGCAACTGTGCAAGTACTAAGACCTACATCCAGGGCACAATTTAAACAATATCAGGAAGACTTAGTGGTACAGACCTATGATCCTAGTTACTGAGGAGACTAAGGCACAGTAACCTAAGCTGCAAAGTTCAAGGTCAGTTTGGAAACCTTAGCAAGAATCACTCTCAAACAATTTTGGGGAGGGGCAAACTGGCTCCTCTAATCCCAGCACTCAGAAGGTGGAAGTAGGTGGATCTCTGTGAGTTTGACACCAATCTGGTCTACATAGCAAGCTAGGGGCCAACCATGGATATACCAGATGGCAAGACTACATCGTATTCCAAGGCAGACATGGTGGCTCATGCCTGTAAACACAGCACTTGGGATGTGAAGGAGGAAAGATAAGCTGTTCAGATTCCATGAGGCCCTGTCTGAAAAGGAGGGGAAGGAGAAACAGGAAGAAGAGGAACAGGAGGAATAAAAGGAGACGATAGAACAGAAGTACAAGGAGGAGGAAGAAGTAATTAACTATGCCATGTACTTTAAAATTGCCCAGGGGGTAAATCCAGAGAAAGGTGCTTTCAAGCCCCAGAGATAATTAAGCACGAGACAGCTTTAAGAGGGGCCATAGTTCCCTGTTTCCTGATGAATAGGAATAAATGTGTCCATGCTAAAACAAACAAAATAGCAATGCTGTTACAGACACCGTACCACAAGCAAGGTGACTGGCCACTGGATTATGTGTCTCCAATTTCAATGTCAACCTTTGAGAGAGGAAGTTCCCAGTGCCTCTCAGAAGTTTTCCCAAATCAACCGGAAAGCCAAAAAGAACGCTTTGTAAGCCAGGAAAAGAAACTCAATATTAAGGGCATTTGTTTGTTTACTGGCCAGAATACCGAAGTACCCTTGGCAGCCCAGATGTTGGCTGCTGAAGACATGTGCATTTATTTACAGAACGGTGAGGGAAGAGAAGCATCTTCACACAGGAGACCAAGGACATCTATACACTAAATAAGTGTACAGAAGACATGATTAGTCTGCCCAACTTCCTAACTAGTCTGTGTCTTAGGTTTGTATTGCTGAGAAGAAATACCATGGCTAAAAAGCAAGTTCATCATCAAAGGCTGTCAGCACAGGAATTAAAACAGGGCAAGAACCTGGAGGCAGAAACTGGTGCAGAGGCCATGGAGGGGAGCCTGCTCTCTTATATAACCCAGGACCACCAGATCAGGTATGGCACCACCCACAATGGGCTAGGGCTTTCTCCACCATGCCTTACAGAAAGTGCCATACAGGCCTGCCTACAACCTCACCTCATGAAGGCGTTTTCTTAATTGAGAAGTAAAGTTGTCCTCTCAGATGACTTTAGCTTCTGCCAGTTGACATAAAACTATGCAGCTGACCGCGAAGATCAGTGTTTCCAATTTCTCATAGCATGGTTAGGGTCTACCCATGGGCAGAACATGGGTGATACTCAAAAGATTTACCAATGTGTACAATGTGGCCTGGGCACTGGCCAATCAAATCACAATGATTGCTGGACCAGCCCCTGGGAAGCTAACTGCTGGCACAGGAGGCTGCTTCGTATTTGCTAAGTAGAGGAAGGCATAGAGTGTACCCAGACCAGGCCGGGGTGGCTCAGTTAGCAGCAGCAAGAGGAGGAAGTGACACTCAGGCCAGTGGCTTTTCACCAAGAGGCCACTTCAATACTTAACACCTAACACAGACATGCCAGTCAGCAGCTGATGACTCACTTTAGTAACTAACAGCTCTTTCCAAGCACAGAACTAAGATCTTTCAGCACTGGAGGAAATGTATGTATTTGCTCATGCACTTCCCTACCCGGAAGTCTACTTTGCATATCTTTTCACAGTCACACTGAAGTATAATCACCATGCCAGCAGACACGTTTGAGTCTCAGAGGCCAGAACAGGACCCAGCCCACAGTGAGCTCCCAGAATTGAACCAAGTAATTGAACAAGAAGGTGCCTACTGAATACAGCTGCTCGCACCAGAGTGTTAAAGCTGAATGGGGCTCTGAGATGGGTCTGTGGTCTTGTTGTTCTACAGGCTTCAGAGCTGAGCCACCCTATATGGTAGCCTGTATACGTGTGAGCTATTGAGCACTTAAAACATGGGTCTGCACTCAGACATGCTGTAAGTGTAAAACACACAGCAGAGAGAAATGGCGGTAAGAAATCCCTTACATTTGGCTCCATGAGAAGTGTGACGGGGCCAGTTCATTATTAATCTTCCTTTACTTTGTTTTTCTCATCAGCAAAGTGAAAAAAGTGTATCTCATACCTCAGTAATGTGTATGGATTGAATGAATCATTAGATACAAAACTGTTAGAAGGCCATCCTGCACTCCATCAGTATGACACAAATTTGGCGCCATTGCTCTTATTCAGCTCTCTTGAAGATCAGAAGGCTTCTTAGCAATGATAAGTCATCTCTGTAGAGGAAGTTTAGAGTTCTTTAGAAACATGTTTGTGTTGTATGAATGTGTTTTTTGTTTGTTTGTTTGTTTGTTTGTTTGTTTTGGTCTCAAGTATGGGATGTGGGGATGCATTGCCCAGTGCTGAAAACTAGATGCATGAGACAGGCATGCAAAACATCCTGATGGAAGAGCATGTGGTGTTTAGCCAGCCAGGAACTGTTATGTGTGGAGAACATGCCTTTTTTCTGGAAAACATCCTTTGATGAACAGACTCCTTGGAGAGCACGTGATCTTGGTCAACAAGAAGTACCTCCAGCGGAGGGCATGAGGTTAGCCAATTGAAAAGCATCCTTGTGTGGATTTTGAGGAGGTATAAATTCTAGGCCTCAGAAATACGGAGGAACTTTTGGCTTGGCGTCATTTCTCACTGCGGCTTCACTTTGAAAGACTCCAGATAACGCTGCTTTCTGCTGACAAGACTTGCTGAAGATCACGGCCCAGGTCAGGCTGAGCCCAAGTCAGGCTGAGCCCAGGTTGGGCCCAGTTTGGGGCTGCAAAAGCCGCTGCTTCTTCGTCAGGCCTTGCTGGTGCTCCTGGTTAGCTGTGTACCCATTGCTGGGTTCCTGTTGCTGATTGTGCCTGCTTCTTTGTGTGCTGTGTTGGTGGGACTGCTGATGAATCGCCCAAAGGACCTACGACTGAATAGGTCTACATCCTCTATTAATATCGTTTCCCATACCTTGGGTCAGTGGGTTGCAGGGTGTATAGGGATATTAATATAATACTAAATAAATAGTTCAAACGTACTTCTTCACATCTCTGTCCATGAGGCATTTGTATTGGTAGGTATTTCTATAATCACAAGTACTAGTCTGACCAGGGATTCACTTTTGTCATTGGCTGAGAGTGGTGAGCATGTAAAGACTTGTGTCCCATGAGAAATTCAAGCACTGTTGGTGAGCGAGGGACTATGAAAAACTTGGGTTTTTCCACTGGTCGCCATAAACAGTGTCCTGATCCTATTTCCTCTGTTGTGTTGGAGGGAGGCAAGAGTCCTCATCGCCTTGAATGAGCCTCTGCTGTCACTGGAGAGTTACCATGGAAACTCAGGACAGTCTTAGTAAAGACTGCTGAGTCTTGTCTCCTCAGTTTACTGAGGAGAATTTGATCTCTTGGTTTGTCAAACACACCACTGCAAATTAGAAGCCAGGCTGGGACTGCTACCAAAGAGTTCTGGTAACTCAGCTCCAGAGCTTAGGTGATACCAACTCCTCCAGGGATTAGAGGTTAAAGGCACTAGAAGAAAAAGCAATCTGTTCAGCAGATGATATAGCGGAAACAAAAGGAGTGTTTAGAATTCAAGAAGTACAAACTATAAATAATATTTCTAATACCGCCCCAGTGAACCTCAAAGTATAATCAACATATTCTGAATTTCCCACTCACTATAATTTAGGCAGAAAGACTTCAGCTTTGGCCAACATGGTTCTTCTTCCAGAGAAAAATTACTTCAGACAAGTTTCACATGTTCAAGATGAACACCTTGAACCAATAAATACACTTTGTCTTTTGACAAAGTTTTTGGACATTTTATGGTTGGTACCAAGATATGATCACATTGTGGATAGAATTAACTATTCCAGTAGCAAATTCAAATTACTTTGTGAGTGGTAATTTCACAATATCTGCAGAGATATGCATGCAGACACATTCACACTTGGATCCACACACAGAATCAGCCTTACCTGTACTGAAGTGATAGGATTATCATTAGTGTCTAGTCTCATTCTGGTATGCTGTGCCACATAAACCAAACCCTCTTCCTCATTCCTTGTGCCTGCCCATCTTCTAACACAGACACACATTAATAAGCAAGGGACTTCCTCATTGAATAGCAATTTGAATGTGGTCAGGAAAAGTTTAAGCAGTTTTTTGATGCATGAACTACCTTCAACTTCACATCTGCCAGCGAAAGGCAGATGGTGGATGCTGAAAGGTGTGAGTCAGTTGGCTTATAGAACGAAGAGTATTTGAATGCAAATCTTGTTGGTGGTAGAGTTTTCTGAAGACTTGTGTTTTGTGGTAAGGGCTTTGGAGCTGGAGGTGCAGCTTGGGAGAGAAGTCCAGCTTAGAAAAGCCAGACAAGGTTTTAGATTTCAACCGCTCTGTTTACTCTTGCTCTTTAATTCGTTCTTAAATTCTTTAAAAGCCTGATGGAAAGGAAAGAGGCATATAGATATAGAGAATATTGGACTGAAGATTGGTTTAAACGCAGGACAGCCAAAGTGGAATACAGGATGGTCATTACTGATACAGAAACCCAGAATATTGATCTTTCAGAGGACCAAGGCTTGGATCCCAGGACCCACATGGTGGCTCATAACCATCTATAACTAACTCCAGGTCCAGGGGATATGACCTCTTTTTTTTGCAGGAAAAAAGCCACCTCATGCACATGGAAGTAAACAAATCTAAAAATATTTTCTAAACTGCTCCAAAATTGGAAACTTTAGAGATGACTCGATGTCACAGGTGGATGATCTTTACAAGGCCAAGCACATAAAACTCCAGTATGGAATGGAATTGCCTTCATAATTTGCACATGAGTTAAGTATGAGACATATATGTACCTTCATGTTAAGACTTGGCTTCTACCACCAAGTTAAAGTATCAGATATATACAAATACTTCCAAATCTGTAAACATGCAAAATCTAAACCATTTCTGCTAAATGTTTTGGAACCAAAAAAAAAAAAAAAATTGATACTCAACCTGTATAAGCGAACATTTTAAAAATTACCTTATATCTTTCATATCTTGAAAATGACATCTAATTTATTTTCTTTTTTAAGGTTTGCAGTCTGACATTACAGCACATGCCTTTAATTCTCAAGTCTGCAAACATCCTGGGATAGATAGTTAGATGTATATAAATATGTCTCTATCTATCTATATCATCTCTCTATATACATATATATATATATAAAATACTGCCTTAAGAGTAAAATTAAATTAATTAAAGTGTCAGAAAAAGAGTTAGAAATGATGGTCCTAAGAGAGCTGAAGAAACGTAGAGTGAGAAGACTCCTCAATGCAAATCACATTGCCTTGGCAAGAGGAGGTGGCAATTAGCAGTGAGAAAAACAGTGGTGAAAAGTGGAATGAAGAAACAAGTGATGTTTTGGAATTTAGGAAAATGCATGGGCTTAAATCTTAACTCATGGGTCAAGGTTTAAATCTCTTTCTGGTTGACTGAATTTTGCAAGCCCCAAGGAGGTTAAAGAACGGCAAAGTCTACTAGGTGTCACTTCGGTGCTCATATTTTTTTTTTCAAAGATTATTTCCACTTCTAAATAAAATTAACATTTTTAAAATATTGGAGATAAATAAGTTCTTAAAATATGCAAGTGTCTTAAATGCTTAAATGAAATTAACTGAATTTAATAATGCCCTAAATTATTTGATAACTATTGGCTAATTCAGTGAATTAATAAATGTCATTAATTTTATTATAAGCAGATTGAAAACTGACCAAAGAAGTTTTAATTAAGTGAAATCCATAGTTACTGATTTTAAAACAATACTAAATGTTAAAGAAAATTAGATAGGCATGTAAGGACTTAGGAAAATTCAGTTTTTAATATTTTCAACTTTAAATTCAACATCAACCTTGCACAAAACTTAAGTCCAAGTGGATCAAAGACCTTAACACAAAGCCAACACACTAAAATAGAAGAGAAAGTGGGGAAAACCCTCAAACTCATTGGCAAAGGTGACAACTTCCTGAACAGAACACCAATAGCTCAGGCTCTAAGATCAACAATCAATAAATGGGACCTCATGAAACTGAAAAGCTTCTTTAAGGCAAAAGACACTGCCATTCAAACAAAATGGCAACCTACAGATTGGGGAAAGATCTTTACCAATCCCACATCCAACAGACAATATCCAAAATTTATAAAGAACTCAAGAAATTAAAAACCAAGAAACCAAAGAATCCAATCAAAACATGGGGAACAGAGCTAAACCAAGAATTCGCCAAAAAGAAATTTCTAATGGCTGAGAGACACTTGAAGAAAAGCTCAACATCCTTAATCATCAGAGAAATGCAACTCTAGACAACTCTGAGATTCCATCTTATACCCGTCAGAATGGCTAAGATCAAAAACTCAAATGACAGCACATGCTGGCGAGATTGTGGAGAAAGATGAACACTCCTCCATTACTGCTGGGAGTGCAAACTTGTACAACCACTATGGAAATCAGTCTGGCGATATCTTAGAAAACTTGGAATAGCTCTACCAAGACCCAGTCATACCACTTCTGGATATACATCCAAATGATTGCTCAACAACCACAAGGATATCTCCTCAACTATGTTCATAGCAGCTTTATTTGTAATAGCTAGAAACTGGAAACAGCCCAGATGTCCCTCAGTCAATGAATGGATAAAAACAAAAACAAAAACAAAAAACTGTGGTACATTTACACAATGGAATACTACTCAGCCATCAGAAACAAGGAAATCATGCAATTTGCATCCAAATGGATGGATCTAGAAAAGCTCATCCTGAATGAGCTAACCCAGACTCAGAAGGATGCACATGGCATCTATTCACTTATAACTAGAATTTAGCCATATAGTACAGAATAACTATCCTACATCCAACAGACTGAAAGGAACAGGAACATAGACTTTGTTACCTGTTAGTGGGACACTTTGCCCTAGTGGAGCTGCCATGTAGGTCCCCAGGACAAGAGGAAGCTCTTTGCCCTCATATGACTGCTGAACTGAGTGGGGCTGATATGTAGGGGTACCCCACACTGGAGGAGTAGGATAGGTGGGAGAAGGGGGAGAGGGTGGGAGTGTGGGACCAGGAGGGTGGGGGGAGGGAACTGTGATGGAGATGTAACTTGAAGTAACAAATATACATTAATTAATTAATTCATTCATTCATTCATTCATTCATTCATTAAAATGAGTAGCTATAAGTGTTTCTTTGCTCCTAGGAAACTATATCAAATCGTTGAGAACTGCACTGCAGAAAGACAGCAACTACATGATGATATGGATGGAGGGAGGACCAGAGACCCTGCATCACAGCCCAGAGCCAATGGCATCACTCTAATTCCCTGCCCCGTGTTAGATGCTGGGTTTTCTATGTTAGAATTCCTTGTGATTTTGAAAGAATCCCTGGACATATTATTGAGTATTGATTATCTAAGAGCACAGCTAAATGTACAGTATTTTTAGGTAAGATATCAAGCAAGTTGCAGTTACAGAAAAGCCCAACTGTTCATGGATTCTGGGCTAATATAACCAGGCCAGTTTATTGGTATCTGCAACAAGGGCCTTTTTAAGCATTGCCTTCTCATTTCTACATCCTAATTCCTCATGGTGAAGACAGCTGCTGCAGCTCCTACTATTAGGACCATATCTTTCCCTAGAAGGGAAGAATCACTTTCTATTAAAGAAGCAATTTGGAAATTGCCTGTATTGATTCTATTGCTATCTCAATGTCTGTAACTTAGCTACATGATTACCTCTAACAGTAAGGAAAGCTTTGAAATTTAGTCTTTAACTTGGTGTGCTTAAATGAAAATTTTAGTATTGAAGGAAGAGGAGGTAAGGGATGTCAGTCTGCATGACATCTACTCTCCCTATGCTGCTGTAATGCTAAAAATAAACATCATGTTCAGAGTGTCTGTTCACACTCCTGCATCAAGAAAATCTGATAGCCCAGACGACATGGTGCAAGCAATAAATGGTTCCTTTGGAATATCAGTTTGTCAGCACATAAGGAATTTTTCCTCCATACAAATGGAGAAGTAGTCATGGATTTATATTTCTTCATTAGCAGGATGCCTTAACTCATCCTGCTCACTCTAGTTTTTGAAGTCAAAATAGCCTTACTCCTATGCAATACTAAAATTGTCAAATGGTCACATATTGTTTCATTTTGAAAGTATTTATGGAGTTCGGCCATTATACAAAGCACTGAAGATCTGCTAGTGATAAAAATCCCCTTTATTTATAGAAGTTTGAATGTAGCAGGGAAGATGGATTGTGAATAGAGCCTGCACTAGACTGCTTTTGCTTTTTAAAAGTGTGTATGTGTGTGTGTGTCTGTGTTTGTGTGTGTGTGTCTGTCTGTGTGTGTGTCTGTGTTTGTGTGTGTGTGTCTGTGTGTGTGTGTCTGTGTGTGTGTGTCTGTGTTTTGTGTGTGTGTGTCTGTGTTTTGTGTGTGTGTCTGTGTTTTGTGTGTGTGTGTCTGTGTTTTGTGTGTGTGTCTGTGTTTTGTGTGTGTGTGTGTTTTGTGTGTGTGTGTGTGTGTCTGTGTGTGTGTGTGTGTGTGTGTTGCTTTGCTTTTTTAATGTAGAAGGTCCTATAAAGAATATTCTGGGAGACTTAATTTGGACTGGGTAGTCAGTGGAGGCTTCTAGGAGGAAGAGATATTTAAGATGAATTCTGAAGATGAGTGCCACTTAGCCAGACTGGTAAGAAAGAGGTTTGTTGGCATCACAGAATCTGGTGTGCTGGGAGAGAAGGGAGGGTTTAAAAGTTCCACCAGAGGTTCTGAGGTCAAAACTAAGCCATCCTGGGGACAATGGCAGAGAGGCCATCAGAGGAGAGAATAGACTTCAAGGACTATGTGCAGGTTTCAGATTTATGTCCATGGGTAATAAGGAGACAGAGAAAGGTCTGTATCAGGAAAACAGCAAAGTCACGTATGTCTCTACTAGGCTACTCTGACTGTAGGCTAAAGAGTGAGCTCCAGGCTGAGATAGACATAGCACACTGAGACAAGTGGTAGACTAGAGCAGCCTAGGACAGCAGCAAGGGACACAGTAGAGATTAGTTTTGTGCACCGTGAGATGTTGGCTGTGGGAGATAGAAACAAGACTGCGACCAAGACCAGGGCTTTCAGCCATGTGAATTGAAACCCCACCTCTACCATAAGCACTGAGCCTGGTCCCAGAGCCTCTATTTCCTCATCTATGGAAGGCATAGAAATACAATGGTAGCATCTTGAATTTGCATGGGGAGGAATAGAGAGTACCATTCATTTAAGATGCCTAACATAATGGCTGCATAAACTTTACTGTTTTATCAGTAGATCCCATTGTCAATGTTACAGGGAAAAAATGGTTTGATACATTATTTCAAAATAAAGCAACAGAAGAATTGGGAAATTTCTCAACTACAATTCTTGTTACATATCAAAGTCTTACCACATACAGTCATCAGAAACACAGGAAGTACATTTCCCAAGTCTCATCTTACTACTGAGGGCTTGGGCTCGATTAAGCATAAATGCATATCCAAAACGAGCAATATTTGGACATGAAAAATACCTGGAATTTTCTAATTGTCCTTCCTTTAAGGCCCAGTCCAGGTCTGTATTCTTTTATCCCTTCTAGATCATCTCAGAGCACAAAAATCTCCAGCTTCTGGAAGAAATTATTCACACTGCTCAGGTGGGATTTCACACAAACCACTTTAGAAAAGGGAGTCAACACATATGCTGATGCAGTGTTCGAGCCCAGCTCCGGTGGAGGACTGGAGGCTCAGGGAATAGCAATGTCCTCCCTGTAGAGTTCTAGGTCTCATGTGACGCTTTTCCAAGATTCCTCCATTACCTGGATGTGACTCCTCCACAGTTGTCTAGTCACCTAAGAATAACATGTTTCTGAACACACACACACGTGGCTTCTACTATTCTAGGATATCTCGTATATATTCCTCTTTATATGCCATACTGATACACAAAGCAACTCTTTAATGTCTTGTATGATAACAGATCCCACTGGGCTGATGACACAATACAGCAGCCTCTTTTCTAATCTAATTTCAGCACCAGGAAAGATCAAATCAAATCAAATATTGTGTCAATAACCAGAGCAATTTCACTATTTTTATATCTGTTCTGTAGAAGAGAGAAAAATAATTCATCTTGGACTCTGAATTCTAAGACCTTTATCTGTAGAAAACACCATCTTTGAGTTTGAGGCGCCTGTGTGTTCATGTGCCCTTACTTATGTTTTCACTTAGAATCAATACTGTCACAGAAACCACGAAATTTATCATGGAGATGGAGACCTCAATGAAAGAGTAGGTAGAAACAGTGCTATTTATCTGGGCTTTTCTTCCAACTAGTGGCCACCTAACCTTTTGACATCCCCTCACTCCTCTAAGGTCCTCCCTAACAGACCATAGGAGGAAGTTTTGCAGACTGTATTAAGAAACTAAGCTTTTTGGTTTCTTTCCATCAGCTGAAGACTGACACATTTATGAACAATAGAAACACAGATGCTACAGAAATGTAAGGGTCTATGTGGTTGGCATTTAGGCTCTTCTGTGTATGCCCAGCCCCGCTTGGGCAGTTTGAGTGGCACTGTCTCACTATTGCAAAGATTAGATGATGATACTTCTACAAATGCTTTATTGCTTTTGTTTATTTGATTTTGGTTAGTAGGACAATTAGCTTACATTCCCAGTTTCACAGTCACTGGGAAACAAATGCAAAAGCTCTGTAGGTGAGCACCTCTAGGCCTTATGCGTGGCAGTCTACAGAGAGCACTGCATGCAAGCATCTAAATCATATGACGGTGACTAACACGGCAATGCAAAAGAAGCCTTTCAAGCAAATGAATCTTACTTCTTCCTTGCATTCATTAAAAATCATACAAAATATGACAATAGAGCAGTCACTATATGTTGAGAAAAACAAAACTTATATACCAAGAAATAACCAACCAATATTCCATGGAAGTGTGTTGTCAAAGAGAAGATGCTAGGTAGACAGAAAGATGATAGATAGATAGATAGATAGATAGATAGATAGATAGATAGATAGATGATAGAGAGATAGATAGATAGATAGATAGATGATAGAGAGATAGAAAGATAGATAGATAGATAGATAGATAGATAGATAGACAGAAAGATGATAGATAGATGATAGAGAGATAGATAGATAGATAGATAGACAGAAAGATGATAGATAGATAGATGATAGATAGATAGATAGATAGATAGATAGATAGATAGATAGATGATGGACGGACGGACGGACGGACGGACGGACGGACAGACAGACAGACAGATAGATAGATGATAGATAGATAGATAGATAGATAGATAGATGATAGATAGATAGATAGATAGATAGATAGATAGATAGATGGATAGATGATAGATAGATGGTAGACAAGTTAATTCTAGAACATGCTTCCTGAGCACCACTAAATCCATTCTAGAAAAAATAAGTATTAAATAACTATTTATTATCTATGAACCACAAAAGCCATTGTAGATTATGAGAATATAACTTTTGGCGCATACATCAAAATGCAAGTACATATATAAATGTGAGTGCCTCAATGAAACATAGATAAAACCATATGCATATGCTTGCTCTTTCTTTTTGGTTGTTTCCTGGTAGCTGAAATTGCAAAAATGAGCCCCATATATTACCTACCTCATGGAGCAGCATACTGGCACTGATCCATAATCCCAACTCGGAAGGCAGAGTCAAGAGGATCCTGAGTTTGAGGACAGCCTGGATGATATAGTAAGGTCTCTGTCTCAGAAAACAAAACACAAAATGTTCTGCCCCTTTATCAAGAGGGTGAATGGGGGGAGTGCTTGAACGTCAAGATAGTATCCCCTTAGGCAGGTCAGTCCCTGGTACTTCTGAGCTGTCTATGGAAATATTTTTGGCTTTGGGATTCCAGTGACCAACAGAGGTTGGCCAGCTTCCAAGTTCCCTGCTGAAGATTTAAAATAAACTTGAGCAAGTGCCAGGATCACTGGGAGGGCTTATTAATATATGGATTGCTGGCTCCACCTCCACTCCCAAAGTTGATGCAAAGAGCCACAAAGCAGACGGCAGGTTGGCATTCCACCAAGGACTCAGAAGACATTAATTCTGGCACTTCTGGTCCTGGGGAGTCACAAGAAGAGAACTGCTTGCTGGTAGAAAGCATGTTGGCAGAACTGGTAAGACTTATGAGATCATATATCATCTTACAGGTGAAGGAGGGCTCTAGGTTCAGAGAAAATGTATTACTTGTGGTCATAAACCAGTACGGAGTCTCTTTTCCTTCACACAGAATAAATTCAGGTCTCTAGAGCTTAAACTGGTGGTCCGTCTTGCAGTTCTGTACCCTTAGGAGACACAGAGCAATGTCTCTCATTCACAGACCAGAGAGCTGTGCAACATTGATGCCATGAGTTTACAATGGAGCTAAACAACTCCTGTTATCAATTCCTGTCCTACTTGAGATATCTATTTGAGATATGTTTAGATCCACAAGTACTACTGTTATCCAGGGTAGGGGCATACCATATAGGCTCATGGCTGAGAAGCCACAGGCTTTGCCATACAGCCTCTTGTGGAGTAGGCTAGACCATGCAATTTTGATAAATACCTAAGGATAATTCTCAGAATGTTTGCCACCATTTAGGAACAAGTGGCTGCGTTTCCAGGGCACCTTGCATTACTTTCTCTATGAAGGAACAACCAGCTGCAGAAGAAACAAGCTGTTGATCCTCCTGCCCCAGCAGGCAGCAGGATGGGAACCAGAAAGTCTGTGGGTTCAGAATACATTTACATGCTCTCGGAGCCCCAGCTTCTACAGGAAACCAAACCAAACAGTTTCCATTAAGAAGAACAGGGTCACGAACTAGCTAAATTCTTTTCCTGGCTCTAATCCTCAATTTCTAGTCTTATCATTTCCCAGTCCTCTTTGCTGTTAATTGCCTCTCCCTGACAAATTCCAAGAATATTGCTTAGTCCCATTTGCATTGATCCTTTTTGTAATGGACTCCTTAAGCCTAAGGACCATGCTGGAAAGGAAATGGTAACAGAGAGGTTGGGCTCCTCTGGGTCCTGAAACTTCTGACTATCCATAACTGAATAGATGTCAACTTAACCTCACACAAAAAAAAAATCAGTGATCAGGCACATATTTGGGGGGAAATAGACATAATAAATTAATTTCCATGCCAGCAGTCTCCCTCTGTAAATTTCCGAAATATACTTTGAATGTATATTGGAACCTGCTTGGTCATCCCATCAATAAAGTTGCTTCTGTTTCACTGTGATGAACACTAAATGTCAGCAGGTACCATGCCATAGGCAGAGCCTCTAATGTCCACACTTGAGAAGGCATCAACCCGGACTGCTTTCTTTGGTATCTTTTATCTCTCTTAAAAAAAAAAAAAACATTTATTTAGAAAACACACTTAAAATAAGACCAATGTATTAGATTTGTGGCCTAGTTTTATTACTAAGCAACAAGAGTCTTAACATTTATGAAGATTTGACTTTTCTGTCTGTAAAATGAGTGTGCCAGTTTGAGTGTCTATTGTGGTAAGTAAACATCATGGTTAAAAGCAACTTGGCAAAGGAAAAGGTTTATTTCATCTTATACTTCCAGGTAACAGTCTGTTGCTGAGTGAAGAAGTCAGAGTAGGAACCCGAACAGGGAAGGGACCTATAGACAGCTGCTGATGCAGAAGCCAAAGAGAAGTACTGCTTTCTGGCTTGCTCTCACGACTTGCTTAGCCTTCTTTCCGCTCCAATCCAGGACCACATGCCTAGGGGTGGCATTGTACAGTAAGCTGGGCCTTCCCATATTGACCATTAATCATGACAATACCCCATAGACTTGCCTACAGGCCAATCTTACAGAGACATTTTCTCAATTGAGATTCCCTCTTCCCAGATATGTCTTAGACTTGTGTCAAATTTGACAAAAACCAGCCAGCACAACAGGCATATCAACAAATACTCCTTGGAAAATTATTTGGTTTGTTATAGCCCAATGGCCTGAAGAGACTCTAATGTGCAGAGAATTGTCCTGGCTTCTCCGTGCTCATGCGGTGCCTCTCAGCAAGGATTCAGAGACTAGACCGCACAGCCATGACCTCAGGATTTTGTAATCCAGTTAGCAAGTGAAGGAACCACAGCTCTGTTTCAAGATGGAAGCTACAAAGCGACAGAACTGGGAATAGAATCAAGCAACTGAGAGCTGAGACTGCAAAGGCTGCTGACCAGCCCTGCTGAGGGATGGACGCTGAGCAGAGATGTGAAGATAAAAAGGAAACAGTCAAGACACTGTCGTGGGAGTGGGAAACAGAAAAGAGCATTCCAGGCAGAAAAACAAGAGCCTAAAGAGACTCAGAGGCAAGCAACTGCAAAAACTAGGGCATTCAGAACCAGAAAGCAGGTGAATGTTGGCCAGAGGATGGTGAGCCAGAGAAAGAAAGAACAATGCTGTTTGCAGTCTGAGAGGCACAATAGACACTGGGACTCAGGGGACAGTGCAGAGACCCAGGAGGACTGCAACAGCTAGGCCTGGGCTCACAGCTTCCAAAATTTGGGGAAGACTTTAGTGCCAGAGACAGGGCTGGCAATGGCCTGTGGGAGCTTCCTGGGACAACAGGATGCATGTGTGACATGTTTATATCCCCATAAAATAAACACACAATAAAATAAGAAACACCAGAAATGATTGTAGCACTGTTAGCTATGCCTTCAGATTTGAAGATATCTGCTTCCTTTCTGTCCTAAGCTTCTGTTGTCTGAAGGCTTCTATCAGATTTTTCTTTCAGTTTGCATTTACCAACCCACTCAGAGAAGACTTCCTTCTTCCTTTAGGAAAGTCTCACATCTTTGTTTTGGACCTTTGTCATTTGGGGCTATCCAGCATCTGGGCATCTATTATTGGTGGGAGGAGGGGAATTCCAAAAAAAAGGCATTAGACATCCCAGGCCTCCTCATATAGGAAGCCCAAAACTAGCACATTGTCATTCAACCAGCACTGAAAGTCTTTTTTTTTTTTTTTTTTTTAAGGTGGAGATAGGGTCTCATTGTGTAGCCATGGCTGGCCTAGAATTCATTACGTTAACCAGGCTGGGCTTGAACTCAGAGATTTTCCAGCATCTGCCTGCCAAGTGCTTGGATTAATGGCATGTGCCAGCACTCCTGGCCAACCAGAGCTAGAAGTAAATAACACTGACTATGTGCCAGGTGCTAAACATCATAAAAATAATGACTCATTCTGTTGAATTATTCATAATACCATCCACCTAATATGTTTGCTATTCCCACTGAGTGGGATGAGGGAATTAGATTAATTCAAGGATGCATGGAGCTCATCAAATAAAGAACCTAGATGTTAAAGCCCAGCAAGGCTAGCTCCAAAAACTCACCATAATCATCAAGCCCACCCCTAGCAACCTAGTGGTTGTGTCCAATCAGAAAGCCTGTAGTTCTGAAAAGTGATACAAGGACTCAGCAACTGTCATGGGTACACAGAACTGCTGGGGAGGGGAAGTGTCCAGTGCAGCACCAGCAGCTGCTACAGGTCTTGTGTAGAGTCACCTGGCTGGTGGTGGCCGGCTGAGCTGATGCCAGGGCTCTGCTATGTCAAGACTTAGTTGGAGCCTGCCATTTTGCTGACCAATTTTCATCAACTCCCTGTTTTCTACTTTCCTCCTAATGCATTATTATTCTGCTGAAATGATCTGCAACGAAGAGCCCTGGCTGGCACAGCTGATTTACACATCCGCAGGCAGCCAGCCACCATACTGAAAGTCAGGACTCCAGCAGAGGTCTTTGAACCTTCTTCTGCCGTCAGAGTCCTCAGATTCCCACAGCATGCTTCTTTCCTCCTCACTGTGATGTATGCACACACACTTGGCTCATCAGAACCCCTGCCACAGAGTGTGCATACTGGAGGCCACCATGTCTGGATGTCCTGGCCAGAACTGGTGGTTCCAGATAGCATCCCGTCAGAAAACACACCCCATGCCTTCGGCTCCCACAGAGGAAGAAAATCAACTCAGAGGACTCTGCCACTCGGGAAGGGTGGTGGTGACTTAGAAAAGTCTTCCACACCAACCATCCTGGCCAGTGCCCTTTGCCAATCTTCGTTTTTTTTTTTTTTTTTTTTTTTAAATATGGGTTTAATTCTGTGAGGCTGAATTCCGGTCTCATCTTCAGAGCTCAGTGTCATTGCTACAGAGATTCCTGGAATCTCTTTCCCCTGCTTGTCATACGCTTGTCATGATTGCATGTCACAGAGGGGAATTCTTACAATATTTTTTTTCTTTTGTGATTTAGGAGGCATCACGGACACAGATAAGGTGAACTATTATATAAATCAGAAAGCATCTTTCAAAACATGTGTGTGTGTTTACATGATGTGAGCCTGTATGAGCACAGGCATGTTGCACACCATGGTGTACACAAAGAGATCAGAGGATAACAGCAGCTATCAGACCTCACCTAGCATCTTGTTTGATACAGGGTCTCTTGTTCACTGCTGCATACAGCAGGCTATCTGGCTGCCAAGATTTTAAAGATTCTATCTCTGACATACAGTGGGAGTACTGGGAGTACAGACATGTGCTTGCGACATCTGCCTTAACACTCAAGTCTTCATGGTTGCACACCAACTGCTTCTCCCACTGAGCCCTTTCCTCAGCCAGGTTAAGTATATTTTAAGGTGGGGCCAAATGAGAATAAGAGAATCATTTTGTTGTTGTTGTTGTTGCCAAACTCCACTGATAGTCATCCTTCCTATTTTGTATCTACTTTGAATCCTGTTTTGTATTCATAGTTTAAGACTCATGCATCAAAGCTTTCATCAACTAGAGTCTTGAAAACTTTACTCTTTTTTAAAATATTTATTTATTATTTCAGGTTACATCTCCATCTCAGTGTCCTCTTTCCTCCCCTCCCAGTCCCACCCTCCCACCCTCTACCACTTATCCCTTCCATCCCACTCCTCTGGAGTGGAGTGTCCCTACATAACAGTCCCCCACCCCAGTTCAGCAGTTATATGTGGGCCAAGAGCCTCCTCATACACTGGGGGCCTACAAGGCAGCACCACTAGGGCAAAGTGTCTCATTGAAAGGAAACTAAGTCTATGTTCATGTTCCCTTTGGCACATTGGTTGTAGGATAGTTATCCTGTACTGTATTGCTAAAATCCAATTATAAGTGAATAGATGCCATGTGCATCTTTCTGAGTCTGTGTAAGTTCACTCAGTATGAGCTTCTCTAGTTCCATCCATTTGGCTGCAAATTGCATGATTTCGGTTTTTTTGATGGCTGAGTAGTATTCCATTGTATAGATGTACCATAATTTTTTTCTTATCCATTCCTTGGTTGAGGGACATCTGGGTTGTTTCCAGTTTCTAGCTATTACAAATAAGGCTGCTATGAACATAGATGAGGAAACTTCCTTTTGATTTGGTGAGGAATCATTTGGATGTATACCCAGAAGTGGTATGGCTGGGTCTTGAGGTAAAGCTACTCCAAAAACTTTACTCTTTAGGACTTTGCTATTGGGGATTTACAGACTTACACACTTGATTTTTTTTTGTTTTGTTTTGGTCTTAAATCCTTCAGCATCTTAAAAGTAAGGGGAGGTTCTCTAGTGGTCGTGATCAAGATCCTTGTGGAAATGGCCAATGGCTAACAGAGTGGATACAAGCTGATCCTGGAAGATTTTATTGTGCCAGGAAGAAAGCACGTCACAATGCCACAAGGGCCAGCTTGGCACGAATCTCATTGCCCAAATCTTGTATATCCTGAGAACCAAATAAGTCCATACTGAAATAAATAAGTGAATGAAGAAAGACAAAAGTAAGGAAAAGAGGCAAATGGAAGGCTCTTAAGCAGCAGGTCAAGTAACTACCAGTGAGCACTGAGAGACTCCTGCAGAGGGAAGACAATTTCAAAGCCATCATATCACAATTAACCGGTCAGGAATAAAAAGTGATTAGTAAGTCAAGGAGAATATTTTGGTGTCTGGGGATGTAGCTCAGGGACTGAAAATTTGCCTAACATGTACAAGACCTGGGAAAAAATGTTTATAAAGGACATTTTAAGAAGGAGCATTGTAATTCAATGGGCAAGACTAGCAGCATCCTGACCAGGTAATCAAAGCAAAAGTCATCAATGAGAAGCAGATGGCTGCCATGAACCTCAGACATAACTCTCTCTAGAAGACACAACACCTGAGTGTTGCTTCAGCCAAGAATGCCTAGCTGGACGATAGTCATAAGAAAATAAGACAATGCCTGAATGCTTGGCTTAGAGAGGAGAGAGAAATGTGTTCTTCAAAAATTCATGAGAGCCTGTAAAATGTTCTGGTTAGAGAAATGAAAAGACATGAGAATCGTGTGTGTGTGTGAGTGTGTGTGTGTGTGTGTGTGTGTGTGTGTGTGTGTGTGTGTGTGTGGTGTGTGTGTGTGGTGTGTGTGTGTGTGTGTGTGTGTGTGTGTGTGTGT
>CAJQZJ010034238.1:3758841-3776562 GCA_907164525.1 Lophiomys imhausi
GTGTGTGTGTGTGTGTGTGTGTGTGTGTGTGTGTGTGTGTGTGTGTGATCTCTAACCTGGCATAGAGCCCTGGGCTTGGGATGAGGCAATGCCACTTGGGACATTCTTGGGCTGACCGACAAATATAGGAAATGAGAAACAGACTGGACACAAATATCCTACCATGGTTAAACTTACCAAAGTTTCACAAATGAACCGTGCTCATGTAAGATCCTATCCTGTTTTAGGAAACATACTTGGATACAGTTAGAGGAAAAGGCTGCAGTGCATATAACACACTCTCTGAAATTTCCAAAAAGTGGAGAAACTATGCAAATGAGAACCAAAAGAGGTACAAGTTATACAACAAATGAATTAGGAAAAGAATAAACCTAAATAGCTTGTAAATTCTGTATTTATGTGTGTGAATGTGTGCGTGCATGTGTGTGTATGTGTGGTGTGTGTGTATGTATGTATATGTGTGAGAGTGTATGTATGTGTATGGTGTGTGTGTATGTGTGGTGTGTGTGTATGTATATGAGTGAGAGTGTATGTATGTGTATGGTGTGTATGTGTGTATGGTATGTGTGTGTATGTTATTTGTGTGTCGTGTGTGTGTATGTGGTGTGTGTGTGGTGCTGTGTACGTGTGTGTGTATGTGTGGTGTCTATGTGTGGGGTATGTGCATATGTGTGTGAGTGTATATATGTGCATGTATGTGTATATAGTGTGTGTATATATATATGTGAGTGTGTATGTGTGGTGTATGCATATATGTGTGAGTGTGTGTATGTGTGTGATGTGTGTGAGTATGTATGTGTGGTGTGTGTATATGTGTGGGTGTGAATGTGTGCTGTGTGTATATGTGTGTATGTGTGGTATGTGTATATGTGTGTGTATGTGGTGTGTGGTGTGTGTGTATGGTGTGTGTATATGTGTTTGAGTGTGTATATGTGGTGTGTGAAGTGTGTGTATGGTGTGTATATATGTGTGTGAGTGTGTATATGTGGTGTGTAGTGTGTGCATGTTTGGTGTGTGGGTGTGATTGTGTGTGGTTTGCACACATATGTTGGTGTAGACGGCTGCACTGCACATGAAGACACCAGAGGACTGTCAAATATCTTCCTCTATCATTCTCTATCTTATTTTTGAGATGGGACCCCCCCGATGAACCTGAATCTCACTGTTTCAGCCTATGAGCTCTCAGGATCCACCTGACTTTGCCCCACCTCCCTAAGGTTACAGACATGCGCAGTGTTTTACTCTAGTGCTTGGGATTTGAGCTCAGGTCTACCTGCTTGAACAGTGAGTATTCTAACCCACTAAAGCATCTCACTAGGTCCCTTAAATTCTTATTCTTGAGTTTTCCACCCATTTAAAGATGTTTCCATATAAAACGTTCAAAACAAATGATTTGGGGGAGAAGAGTAACTACAAAGGGACCTGGGGAACTTTTAGGGGTGGTCAGAATGTTTTAGATCATGCTTATGCCTGACATCTGTACATTTAGGACCGGTAGCTTTCACTGGGTGTAAGATATCTCAAAAGGCTGTCCTGGACAGATGGACAGACGGACAGACAGATGGATGGACAGAAGGTGGGTGCCCTTGCCCCTTAAGATGCCTCCAGGGACTGCTGCCTTCTTGATGCAAGCAGGTCATCTACCTGGTGAGTGGGGCTCATTTAATGCAGCAACAGAGCCATAGACTCTTCCAATGTGTATTTTGGCCAAAAAATATTAATCATCTTTATATTAACATCTACTTCACAGTGAGATCTAAGTCACAAAAACTCAATGAAATGCTGCCTGTTGGGTCTTACATACGATCCCAGAGCCTGAGAATATTATTCACTGTCCTCACAAATTCCCTTTTCAGCAGGAGAGTTTGTACTCCTCTCTCCCTGGCATGCGAACCACGCAATCCTAGCTTTGTGACCAGTCGGCCATTACTATTTTACGGTCCCTGCATTATGATGCCCCTCCAAAGTGACCCCTGCTTTTTCCCACTCTGCCTGTGATGCCATGTCCAGGTATCCATTAAGCTTTGTGACAATCTTTCCATCCAGTTTCTTGAGAAAATGTTCCTGTACTGAGCACTAGGCCTGGCTCTACGGAGAATCTATGGGACTAAGCTACGATGAAGAAATGAGGGAGTGTTTGACAGTATGTTTCTTTTCTTTTTCAGGGAAATTCTGTCATCTCTACAAAGAAAACACTATGCAGCACTGTCTCTAATGCTCTCATACCCAGAGACACCACAGTTAGTTTAAAGGGGAGATTTTGTTTTATTGGATCCAATAAAACCTGTTTGGACCCAGGCTTTTATCATTTAGTATAACTAGGAAACATGACCAAAATCAATTTACAGTCTAGGAAACCATGAAAGAAATGCAAAGCAAAATATCTCTGTTAAAATGCTGCTTGGGACTTTTCAACAAACCACTATGTAGCTAGTAACCAGTCAGCTAAAATGGGAGAGGACACCTCCTTCATGTCTGAAAAATTCCAAAAACAAAAACGGGGAGGGGGTAACAACACAGAGTTAGGCAAAGATTAATGGATCAAGTTCACAGGCAAGAAATAGTAGAGCCAGAGTTTGCAGCCAGCAGTCTAAACTAAGAATCTACAGTTTTGATTCTTATAATGTTACTGGGACAGGACAGAAAGACTTGGAGACTTCGGGGACATAAGAGGGAAAGAAACCTTCACTCTGTGATCTAGTTTGTACGTCTGCTGTCCAAGATTCAAGGCCGTCATCACAGCTGATAACATCAGAATCTCATACAGAGATAGTGCCGGCCTTCCTAATGACATCTTGGACATGGATGTTAAAAACATCAGGCCATGCTTACTTGGAGCTGGGACCAGAAAGCTCAAGTCCAGGCCTTGCATTTTAGCTGAATCAGGGCTCCTCTCTCATTCCTAAACCCAAACAATGAAACTTGTAAAACTACTTTCATTAACAAAAAGAATTTTTTCTTTATTTATAAGTGTAATTCGATTTAATTTTAAGACATGGTGTCAGTGGCCCGTTCTAGTCCCCAACTTACTACAGAGTTTCCAATATTGATTCTTCTGCCTTCCCGCACCACACGGCATTATAGTTGTAAGTCATTTCCCCAGGTAAGAAAAGCTTCAAGATAAGAGAAATAAGTAAACCAACTTGCCTTGAATTTTTCTATTTCATTTTTAAATTTTGTTTAAACCTCGTCATAAGTTACCCATGTTTGAGGATCTAGAACATCTTTGGGGAGCTATTTAGATTAGATTAATCTCTGTGTATGCCCGTGAGGAGTTAAATAGGTCAACTGATGTGGGAAGGCCCACTTAGGAAGGTGGCACCATTCTCTGATGTGGGTCTTAGACTGCACACAAAGAATGAAGCTGACTGGGCACAACTGGTCATCATGCTGCTAGTTGACCGCAGATGCAACGTGACCAGCTGTCTCAAGCTCTTGCCACCAGGACTTTTACTCCACAGTGGAACTGTGAGACAAAAATAAACCCCTCTTTCCCTCCATAAGTTGTTGCCATTGGGGTATTTCATCATAGCAAAAAGAAAAGTCACTGTGACCTCCACCTCCTTCTGAACTTCGATCGGCAGCATGTATTATCCCGTGTCTCTACTGAATAAATCCACTAAATTAGCTTCATTCTGACTTGTCCTGAAATGCTATTCTGTGCTGTAGTCAAGGATAGCTTTACCTAAGTGAAGAGCACTAAGAAGGGAATTCGCAGGCAATGGCGGTTGTGATAGGATGTGTCTTCCCACCACTGTTGACATTGTGGGCTGAATTATACCCTTCTGACAACCATTTATTTGGTGAAATCTCAACCACCAATACTTTAGAGAGTAAGGTCTTTAAAGAGATGATTAATATAAAACAAGGCCTTTAAAGTCCAGTCTAACAGGACTGGACTGCCTGTGGGAGGAAGAAAAAAACACCAAGAATGAACACCTAAGACAGAAAGGACACATAGCAAGGCTCCTGTCTGCAAGCCAAAGCCTCAAGATGAAGCAAACCTGCCAGCACCTTGATCTGTGGGCTCCGGCTTCCAGCCTGGGAGAAAATAAATTCCCATTGCCTAAGCCTTCCAACCTGCAGTGTTTTATCACGACAGCCCTGCCAGGAGAATATAATCAACTCAAGTTACACTTCCTCTTCCTTCCAGAGAGTTCCATGATGAAGTCTATGCCCAGGGTGACTGGAAACTGTCAACTAAATTAGTAAGCAACACTTAACCAAGCCGTATGGAACATGAAAATCAAACAAAGACCACAATTCCTTCATTTAATTGTTGTTTTTCTCTAAGTGAAGCTTCTATACTGGCAATACTACCTACCAAATGGTGGCGTTTGTTGTTTTACTTTTTCACAGAAACTTGTTGCCATGTAATTCATGCTCATTCTACAAAGATTAGAAAATATAGAACAGAAAAACCCCTCCATAGTTGTACTAGCTAGTTTTATGTCAGCTTGACACAAGCTAGAGTCATTGGAGAGGAGGGAGCTACAATTGAGAAAACGCCTCCATAAGATCAGGCTGTACAAAAGCCTGCCGAGCATTTTCTCAATTAGTGATTGATGGGGGAGGGCCTAGCCCCTGTGGGTGGTGCCATCCCTGGGCTGATGGTCCTGAGTTTTTTAAGAAAGCATCTGAGCAAGCTATGAGTGGCAAGCCAGTAAGCAGCACCCCTCCATGGCCTCTGCATCAGCTCCTGCCTCCAGGTTCCTGCCATGTTTGACTTTCTGCATTGACTTCCTTCAACCATGAACAATGATGTGGAATTCTAAGCCAAATAAACCCTTTTCTTTCCAAGTTTCTTTGATGGTGGTATTTCATCACAGCAATAATCACCCTAACTAATACAACCATTTATGCAGAGCTGTTCATTGTCTTGGGATTTGCCTCCCATGTATATGTCCACATGAATGGTACATGTTTTGTTTGAGTGAAATGGAGTTATCATGTCATGCCTATAGACCTCCATCTCCATGTGGTGCTAGTAGAAAAAAAGACCCTGCTCAAGAGAATAGAATTTCCAACCTGGACAAAGACCTAACATTTCAACTGGGCTGGGTGATTCACCAGCCCAAGGGACCAGCCCTGAGAAAGCAGGTTAATCTCTAGCTGTACCACAGGGACAGGGGGCATAATTGGTCCTTTGAGAAGAACTATGATTTTTTTTCCCAATGTTCCTATGTAGCTTGTAACTCAGATCACTAAAAAGTTACTCAGAAAAGCATAACCTTTTCTTTTCCTTTTTGGGGTATGCTTTCCTTAAGCCCTTGGGCTTCTTTTCTCAACATTTTGGGCTTCCTTCCTCTTTTTCCCATCATGTGGCTGCTTGCTCCCATAGGTCTGACCTCCATGCCAACTGAAACGGAATTGTCCTTTTCCCTCCCTCCCTCCCTCCATTCTCCTCTGCCCCGCAGCTGCTGAGAAGTTACAGTTTGTCTACTCTGGTTTTCCTTTCCCTCCCTTCCTCTTCCCTTTCTTCCTCTCTTCCCCTTCCACTTCCTCCTCCTGTCCTTCTTAAACTAATAAAATCATCCTTCTGTTTGAGTCTGTTCTTAAAGAGGGGAGCTTATTCCCCTGGATCAGTTCTGCCCAGCAAGGGGCTCAGCATGTGCGCAGCCAGACATGGAAACACTGACCGAGCCTGAAGGTAGTAGCCAGCTGCTGAGTGCTGCTCTGCCCTTGCAAATATATTCATCTCTCGGGCCACTTTCTTGCAGAGATTCCTAGGCAGCCCCAGCAATGCCTACTCAGTCTGCCTACACATCCTTTGTGGGCCCTGTGATGCTTCAACTGCCCTATGGCCCTAGGCTTCAGTCTCAGCTCTCAGCAAACTCAAGGCTGCCCTCTCTGTGCTGTTCTCCAAAGTAGGAGCCTGAAGGGATGTCCTAGGTTCCCCGGGAGGAGCATCATGAGAAGGGGGCCACAGGCCATGCCAGCCATTATCAGACTGTAGTCATCTGAAGATAAATCACAGAAACATTGACATACAGAACAAGCCACCTGGAAGTAAGCAACCCCCAGGTCATGTCAGACTGCAGCTGGACTGACAAGTTTTGCTCCAACCCTCACTGCAACGGAGACTGCTTCTATAGCTGGAATCTTTTCTCCTCCATAAAGGAGCCCTGGTGTTTCAATTGACAGGCAAGATGGCCTATGATAAAGGGGACTTGGGATCAGTGCCCAGACCTCTGTCTTCACAATTGCCCACTTCTGTTCACCAAGAGTCTGTTGATCTCACCTCCTCTGCCCAGGCAAAGGGACACAGATCCACTGCTACCAGCATCCCTTCCAGGAGTAACCTGTGGGGACTGGCCTGAACAGGTGGCTTACCCTGTAAGAGGCTGGAGACCACCATGGGGACTAAATTGTCACATCAGCGCTTCCAGATGTAGTATAGGATATGTGTCAGTTTGAGTGGTGGGGCCTGGGAGTGCTGTCTTCACATTTCACATCAGGAGAACAAGGTTTAACAAACCAGATAATATTTTACAATATTACAACAATGTTGCCATTCCTCAAGGAAACTACTGGGTCAGATCTGTTCTGTCTCTAGATAGGACCATTTCACAGGATCATAGGAGTGATTGTCCCACAGTGAACAGCCTGAGCTGAGAGCAAGCTACAGCCGCAAGACAGTGCACCCTAGCTGAAGGCATGAGAAGCAAAGAGATGATGGAAAGTGGAAAGTGCGGGGAGATAGGGGCCTCTCAAGCTCCTCCACACCCTTGGTGACCCAGGGCAGAAGAGTAGGCTCCCAGCTGGGGATAATCCTTACAGCACTGCTGAAACAACAGTGATGGTGATGGCCTGTGACACAGCTTGACCAGTCCTGGGTGTCCTGTGACTGGGATCCCAAACAGAGCTAGAGAGGGGTAGACTGCTTCACAGCGCCCAAGTTTCACTCTGCAGATCCATACATCAGCAACCATGCTAACTCAGCCCAGCTCAGGGTCCAAGCTGAGGGATGCTGGCTTGTCTTGCAGGGAACTAGGAAAGCCAGTAATGGCTGATTGGGGGGGTGAAGCCACAGAGGGTGACAGGCCACAGAAGGCACAGTCCATAAAATACTTAAAATAAAATATTTGTTCCCACCAATCTGATTCTTCTCTTCCCCTAAGCGTAAGGCCTCAAGAATAGCAAAAGCGCCACCCAGGCTCAGGACAGGATTCAAAGCTGCTGGCACCTCTACCCACAAGGGCACCTCCTGCAGCTCACTGCACACAGGGTTCTTGTGGCTGCTTTCCAGCGGCAGCTGATGGGCCAGCGGGGAGCTAGCTCTGTGGAGGAGCCCTTTCTTGCTCAGCTGGGCTGCTGCTGAGTTGCTGCTATCTCTGGGCTGGGTTCATCCTATTGAACTCTACTGACCTGAGCTTACTGGTCAACCTGTCTGCACCCAGAGCTCACATGGAAGTTTTAGTATCTCCTTGCACAAAATGGCTTTTGGCTCTGCATCTGTCATTAGGGACAGCATACTCCTTTGGTCTAGCTCCAGCCTCTGCATCAAGGCGCTGAGGGGTTTATCTGTGGTCTGGCAAAGATATCACTGTGGAAGAATGTCCTTTCCCATTCCAGTTGCAGAGGCTTGTGGGATAGTGGGCTCCCGGGAGGCAGGATTCAGAGGCCCAAGTCCAAGTCCCACCTCCCCACTTGTGTATAGGACACATATGGCCATCACTTTTCTACCAGTGTTATTAGGGCTTTTGGATTTTGTCCAGTTTTGTCCAATTAGAAGGAATTTCGTTCTACTAAATTGAACTGAATCCTTTATTGTCTTTATCTCCTGTCAAGAAAGCATCCTGCCAATATCTGACAACTGCCAACTTTAACCAGTCAACAACTT
This sequence comes from Lophiomys imhausi, assembly GCA_907164525.1. Taxonomy (NCBI): domain Eukaryota; kingdom Metazoa; phylum Chordata; class Mammalia; order Rodentia; family Muridae; genus Lophiomys; species Lophiomys imhausi. Next base: position 3,766,685 of record CAJQZJ010034238.1, read on the forward strand.
GTATCCCTCAGTACTGGACAATGGCCTATACTTTTATTAAGCACAGATAGGACTCTGCTGTTCTACAGTACACTGCAGAAACATCTTTACCCCGGCTGCAGTCACATATGCCACTATGAGGGTTCGTGGCTTCTGGGAACATAGTCCACACAGGATCCCAAAGTCCCATTTGTGAAGTGGAGCTTTTATATCTGAGACATGTGACCAGCAAAGGATCTAATTCAGTCACTCCAGAAACCGGTGAAGTTTCCACTCCATGTGACTTTAGACAGAATATCACATACCCTTTCCTGATTCCCGAATCTTCTGAGTCACATCCTCTTCCTTTAGCTTGAGAATTGGACTACACCATAACCCTCTAAAGATGGGAAGTACTTGCATTTTTAAGTCCATCCTTGAGGCTCTGGTAGCTCTATACAATTTGGAACTGTACCTTGAACAGGAAAATTGTCACCATAATGATTAATAGTTCCAGTTGGGAAAAGAGAGCACAAGGTACTTCAGGGGGTCAGGAGAAGTGGACTAAGGGCTAGAAAGGCCTGAGGGTCTTGTTACCTGGACTAAATGTGACTTTTAAGACAATGATGTACTCCTAAGAATTCCTCTCTTATTTTGTATGTCTAAATGTGTCATTATGGCTCAGGTTACTACATAATTTGCCTTACAAGGGGACAGCATATGTCCAGGTTTTGGTACAGTCCTAACAGTACTTCATGCAAATCTAAATATTTCAAAATGAACTAGAGTTTAGTCTGCCCTTGACAAGAAAAAGTATGCATCTCAAGTCAAATGAAGGCATAATTAATTACCTTAGTATTAATCAAACTACAGACTGTCACGTAGTATTCCACTTGACAAACCAAACTTGGTGACAGCCAGCAGGGTTCAGATAGAGTTCCTATGGGCCTATTGAAATTCTGGATGAGCAGCCCTGGCCCCTGGGTGTACAGACCCGCTCCCTTCCCATCCACACCCCACACTCCACCCCCTTTAGGAGCCTCTTAGGTATACCAGTGAACCCCAGGACACTGGCTCCTTCATAGCCTCAGTAAACAGCTTCCCTTTGAGCTTCCTCCTCACTGGCTGAGACCCTAATAGTATAAGCTAGAAGTCCTTTGGGCAAAGACTTTCTTCTTGGCCTTAGAGGAGATGGGAAAGTGTGGAATCTGGGTAGTCAGTCCTTTGGACTTGCAGGTCTGAGGAAAACCAAGGGAGGCCCTTTAAACCCAGGAGTAGCAGGTTACATAGCAGAGGGCTCCCTTGCCCAGGTGTGAAGGCAGAACAGACTAACAGGTCTCTCCAGATCAGTCTGAATTTCCTTCAGTCCTTCCGGAAATGTGACTGCTTAAAGAGAGTTAAACTCATGGTGAAGGAGAGGGCTGCACCTGGAAGGATGGAGAAAAACAAACTGGATGGAGGAATACCTTCAGCTATTTGAGGGCAGGGAGAGGGGGGGTGGGGGAAAAATCAGTATCCAACAAGGGATTTACCGAATGACCATCTATTGGGCAGAAGAAAGAGATCTTTGCCTTGAGGAATGAATCAGGCCTTACCCTCTTCTCTTTTTGTTTTTGAAACACTTTCTGCAGAGGCTTTCTAAAAGCCTCACAAGGCACTGATAGAGGTAGGCAGGCCAGCAAAGTTAAACTAAGGTGGGCTCAGGGAAGGTTAAACCTGCTCTCTTGATGTGGGCTCTAGGAGGTCACCTGAAGAAGGCGTTGGCATCAGAAGAGAGTATGGCAGTAGGGCTTTAAGTTCCAAGGCTCACTTGTTAGCATTTTCCCTTTTTCTCAAGTTGGTCAGTTTCTAGGGTTTCCTTTGTCAGTTCTTACTGTAAGGGCAGAGCCTTCCCACATGACCTTACCTGGCAGGTAAATACTAGGCCGCAGCCGGAACCCAAGGAGAACAAACCCTAAACTTTGAACCAGGCAGTTCCCCACCACGATCCAACATCCAGATTGTGGGTTCTGCAGCAGCCCAAGGGCAAACCGGGCAAGGCGGCAGGGAAGAAGGACAGGACAGGACACTGAACCCCAGCCCTGCCCTGAGATGTTAGGAGTCTGCGATGGAGCGTCACCCAGCCCCCCAGGCGCAAAAGACTCGCGCTTAAGCCCGGAGGCGGCAGCATCTGTGAGCCCCGAAGGGACCGGGAGGAAACACAGCACTCCGCAGGGCAGGCTTGGTGGGACAGGAAGGAGCCGGGACACGAACACAGGAGCTGCGCGGTGGACAAACGCTGCCACTTACCCAGCAACAGCAACTTGAGCTCTCGGCGCGCGTCCTTCTTGTCGCGGCGAAGCTGCCGTTCGATCTCCGCGCTGATGCGCTGCGACTCTTTCTCCTCCGCAGACAGACAGCAGCAGCCGGCCATGGCTTGCCACTCCGACCGGGTGACAGGTACCTGGCGCTTTACCGCCCGACCGCGCGAATTATCCGCGCTAGGCGCAGAGTTTGGAGAGGAAACTCCTGAACCGACCACGGCCTGGAGTAAGAGGCTCCTGAGTTTAACCTTTCTCGAAGGTAGTTCGGAGGCGAAGGTAGTTCCCGGGCGAGTCGGGACCACTCGTGTGGTCCCAGATCAGACACCCAACCTCGCGCTTGTGCGGGAAAGAAGACAGAGGTGGGCGGTGTGAGTGGCGCTGTCTTCAGAAGATGCGTGCCCCGGGACACTGGAGCTGGGCACCCAGGTACTCAACGCAGAATCAAAAGTTGGGGCGTCAGTGCCGCTCAAGAATGGTCTCTCCGGGTCTGGGGGTGTCGCAGGCTAGCGGCAAGTGTGGCGTGACTTGCAGACAAAAGGACCAGCTAGTGTCTGTCCGCAAAGTTCCGAAAACCTCAGCAGTTACCTTAGACTCAACCCGAATGGAAGGTTCCTCCAGTACTGACCGACTCTAAGTGGCAGGAGGAGGCGTGGCGTCTCGAACCTGCAGCCCTGGCGTCTGCGAGAGTTGCCCCTAGACCTACCCCAAGCCAATGGTGCCTGGGGACAAGGCCGAGCGACCAGAGGCCGGGGCGCGGAACAGCCTCACACCTGCCTCCTTGGTGGCGACGGCAAGTGCAAGCGGGGCCACTTGCCAAGCTTGCTGTAACCAGCAGGCGCCGGCTGCCAACCTCTTCCCGCTGCCAGATCCGGGTTCCGACAGGTGAGGGAGTTTCGCCGACTCCCAACCTCGGTGCCAGAGGTGAAATCAGCGCACTAGCGGACCCGAGCCAGGCATCTGCAACCGGGACACACACCGCGTGCCAGCAGGTAGGCTCGGGCCTCTCCTGTCCGAGGCTGAGCTTTGCCCACCAGCTTCTCAACCGCTCACACTCGGGGTTCCCAGACCGGCTCCCCCCCCGCTTCCCGGACGCTCCGACCCAGCCTGGGCTAGGCGCAAACCCCGGGTCAGCTGGAAGCTTGCCTGCCTAGTGCAGTTGGACCTCTGGCTCAGCAAGGAACGGCCGCCTCCGGGTTCGGGTAAAAGAGCAGAGAGTTAGTTAACGCCTCCCCGCCGGCCCGGCCCTACCTCCCGGCACCGGATGAGGGGGCCGGGGACTGGAAGGGTGAGGGTGGAAAACGGTTAGATACTTTGCATTTGATGATGGAAAAATCTTCCTGCTTTGTAGAAAGGGTTGGCCCTTTCCTGACACACCTGGCCAGTTCCCTCCTCAGCCCTGCAGCCAGACTGTCACCTCGGGACAGACAGCCCTGGAATTGTGCGTGTAAACGTGGGAAATCTGAAAGCACTCTCAATAAAACTCAAATGGAAAGACAAAAAGCAAGTTACCCTTGCTGATTTTTGTCTTTGCAGATTTTAAAGTGCAAAATGAGAGCAAGACAAGGGACCCTGCGGATCACAGCAAAGAATCTTCTTTTCCTTCAGTTCAAGTAGGAATATTACGTGTGCACACTCACAGAATCAGACGCTAATGATGCCTCTGTAAAAAGAAACTGAAGCGGGAGTGGGCCGCTGTGGTCATTGTATAAGAACTTGGCAGCTAATGCTGTCTGGTTGCAAAGTCTTGTTTACTTTACAGTTGAAGTGAGACCAATCAGGCTTTAACATGCCCTAGTATTTTAGTTTCCTTCCAGGCCTAAATTGTCGGCAACAGTGACCCCTGCAGGAGATTTTCTGGATTTTTCCTCAGCTGTCATCCACTTTTCCCTTCGCTCCTACAGATTTTTTTTTTTTTAAATTCCCGAGAAGGCCACCACTTGGCTCCTCAAACTCGTGACTCGATCACAATGTTTTGTCTTCCATAGAAACTGAAACCAGAGCAAATCCCAATTCCAAGTTAACTGGAATAACTGACTGGTTCAGTCTCAAAAACCGGTGGCGGCAGATGGTCTCAGGTGAACTCGGTGGTACCAACCGGAAGCCCTCAGTGTTCTCATTCGTTCTTATCAAGCCTGCAACCCTCCCATGGGCATGACGCTGGAGAAGCCCCACAGGTTTATTGGCAAAGATTTTTATCTTCAGATAACAATGGAAACTCAGTGGCTGAAACGTCAACAACAGGGAAGAGGGCAAATTAACTATCTATGTCTTGTCAACAAAGGACGATATTATGTAGCCATCAAGGTAATCTGAGAGTAACGTTATGTCTCTATGGATAACAAATACTTTGTGATGTTTTGGTGAATGACAGACTGCATATATCATGAAGGTGCCGCCATCTACCCCAGGGATGGGGATGTAGCTCAGTGGTAAATAACTTCCCTCCTGTGCATTTAGCATCCATCACCGAAAAAAAAGAAAACCATACCACCCAATGATAGCGTAACGGTCCAAACTTGTGTAAGAACACTCCACAGCAACCATGCACCAATGAAGCTGGTCACCTGTGCATTGCTTAAACTGTATTCCCACCATTGATGCATGACTACATAACAATTAAAAAACTGAGGAGAATCCTCAAAATACATTCAGCAGAAAAGACAAGGCACAAATATAGAGGCAGTAAAATACGATTGGCATGGTGAGAAGGGTCTAAAGTGCAAATAGCAGAAAGGTTAGTTGCTCTGAATCAAAACTGGCTGGCTGGTTTTAATGATCTGTTGGCTACTTGCGGCCCCAGCCACCATATTTAGATCGCACTCTCCTTAACTGTAAACAGAGCAATGGACTAGAATCTATCCAAAGGACTCACCCAACTGTAACATTCAATAGTTTCTTTGATTATTTTTACACTTAGAAAAAAGACATTAAGGGGCTGGAGAGCAGGCTCAGCAGTTAAGATCACTGACTGCTTTTCTAGAGGACCCAGGTTTAATTCCCAGCTCACAACCAATTGTAAACTCCAGTACCAAGGAATCTTAACACCCTCCTCTTGCTTCTGCATGTGCTACACAAATGCAGCGTACAAACATACATGTAAGCAAAACATTCATATACACAAAATACATTTTAAAATAATTTTTAAAAAGATACTAAAATAAATGTAAACGTTAAACTATTACTGGGTATCACAAGCTCCCAAAAATTATACAATGGGTAACACAAGGCAGTTGGTTTCCTATTTTTGTATTTATTAGTTTCTCTTTCCTTTATCATCTGTAAGATCTAGGGCATAAGATCTGAATAATATTATGTCATGATATTTGAAACATCTTTCCAGGAAAGGCTAGCTTTGAAGAAAATGCTTAGTAATGGAGAATATTTTTCGTAATCATTCCCAACCTACTGTAGTTTCACCTCATTCCTCATAATCTCCAGCTGGGCTGCCTATGCCTGCCAAGTGCCAGGCTCTGTAGTCAGATAACTGCACTAGTCTTCAGGGAGTTCACCGAGCCATGCCAGACTGACACCAGGCATGCACTCAGAGTTCTGGTACCAAGAAGTGGTGAGCTGTGGCCCACCACTTAAAACTGAGACCCTGCTGTCCTGTTTCCCAGAAGAAACATAGGCACTTCTCCCTTAGCATAGCCTCCTTGCCTGCCTTGCTAATGGGAACTCAGACAAATGTACTGCTGTGTCCTCTGTGGGCCTTGGTGCCCCCTGTCCCCTTTTCCAGGAATGCCATCTCTTACCTCAGCCACAGTTAGGTCATTTCTTTTCCAAACACATATCTTCTGAGAAGCCTATCTCCACACCTTCATTAGAAACAAGGCCCACAGCTGGCTGTGTTTATCCCCTCCAAACCCAGCACACTCACTGGTCTATCTTTGCTAATTCAGGTTACTCACAGATAGTCTTTCTTGTTTAACCCACTAGTCTTATACTAGCAAGTCGTAGCAGGGATGCATAAAACTGAAACCAGGAAAAAAAATCATCTAAGAAGAGAGAGAAAAAGTGGCTCTTATGGTAAAAGACAGTGATGATGGTGGTGATGGTGGTGGTGGTGGTGGTGGTGGTGGTGGTGATGATATGAGGATGGAAAAGGAGAAGGTCAATCAGAAATGAGCACTTGCTTTAGGAAGCGCCTGCACGTGTATGCGTCCTGCTCTCTAGTTGCTCACTTAGAGAGAATGCCTACCCTGAATCTAAAGCACAGCTACAGGACAAGGTACTTCAGAGAGCTGGGAAGTTGCTGTTCTCTTTGGGAAACATTTACATTAGAATTTAAGAAGTACTATATGATCCAGCTATACTGTTTCTAGGGATATAACTGGAGTACTCCAAGTCACTGCACCACACACTCTGCACATCCATGTTTACAGCTGCACTGGTCACAACAGCCAGGTCATGGAATGAGCTTAGGAGTCTACCAACAGATAAATGCATTTGTAAACAATATATATATATATATATATATATATATATATATATATATATATATATATATAACACTGACATAGAAATGGAACATTTGCTTTTATTTGAGTCCTAGAACTTGGAATGTGTACCTAAATGTCCACATGTATATGCACACACATACATGTACAAGCACACACACACACAGACCCGGGGGCAGGGAGGAAGAAGGGACATGGGAACCGAGGGACAGAACAGGAGAGAGATGCGTGTGGTCACAATATATGATGTATTTGAAAAAAAAAATTGTCTTGATGAAATCCAACACTATGTATGATGAATATATGTCAACAAAATGTTTTGAATTAAAGAAAATAGAGAATTTAGAAGAAAGAGCATAAAAGAGCAGTCCAGTGGACGTTTGTAAAGCTAATGGCACTGAAGCTTTATGTAGGTTTCCCAGCTGCAGTTGTGACTCATTTCTGGAAATGGCCAAAATTTCTTTAAAGAAAAAGAGCCAGGGTGTAAACAGATGATAGTGCAACACCTGCCATTCACACCCTGCCCTGAAAGTGCAGACGAGTGTACCTGTGTGTGATCATCGGAGATACAGCTTGAGTGCACATGTGAGCAGTAGCCTCTAAGCAAATCAGTGTCCGCCCGGCTTGCTCAGCACAGGCGGGGAATGGCTCCTAATTTTCAACTCAATTTTCTGGGTCTGATGTGTTTCCAGTTTTTCATTCATTTTTCTAGTCCATTGTATTCTCTGAAATGGCTTGAGTCTCTCCCCCTCTCTGTGGCCCACTCTGTCACCATCTGAAACTCAGCAGGTGACAACTGGTGGAGGATTGGTGGCTGTGCAGATGAGGGCATAACACACTGGTGTAAACAACATCTATTTTTCTATGGCAATCGGCATGCCAACGTTTTGCTCCAAAATAGTCTCTGTTGGCAGCCTAGAAACTGTTCATTCAATAACTTCAATGGGGGAGAGCTAGAACAATGGACACAGAAGGCTCGCATCCAACATACAAGACTGTTAATAGGCAGGAACTGCTATCATTTGGTTTGGGGATTTGACTTTTCATGAGAGTTGAGAATTTCAAGAACTTAAGAAATAGAAATCTTTAAGTAGACAATCTGGAGATTTTTATTTTGCTTGTTTTCTTTTCAATATTGCTCAAGTTTCACATTCATTACCATTCTTCTCTTGAGGAAACAATTATTAACAACCATATGTAATATGTATTATCTATAAAATATTCAATATTATATAATATATAATATATAATTACTATATACTTGTTATCTATATTATTATATATTATATGTGTAATATAATATATAATAACATATATAATTATATATTATGTACTATATAAATATAATTTAAGAGCACAAAAGTATAGAGAAGGATATATAAAAACATATAACATACTATTTATTATATTTATATATGTTATGTATTACATATTAATATTAACATATTATATTGTATATATTTATATATATCCTCTGTACTATTGTGTTCTTAAAATCATAGATAAGCATAAATAAGAATATACTCAAAGGAACATTGTCATCATTAATGACAATATGTCATCTGTTTTCTTCCCCCTCATTCAGGAATAACTTGTCTACCTCTGATTCATTCTTGTTTGTAGCTTCATACTATTCCATGTTGTGAAGAGAGTGTCTGTAGTCTGACTTGTCCTGTTTAAAGCATCTTTACTTTTGTTTAGTTTTGACCAACAAAATAATCTGTCACCATGTCTTTATACATGGATCTTCACACATTATTGTTTTTATTTCTATGGGATAGATTCTCAGAAAAAGTTGCTATATTGTACATGTATAATGTATTATATAAATGTATATACATATATTTTTTATTTTAATAGATGTGGCCAGGTTCATTCTAAAAGAAAAAGCTATAACATTCTCATCTGCTGCCAACAGCATCAGCTCCATCTCCTTCCCCGCCAGCAATAAATAGTTACTCATTAACGTTTGGCAGCTTGAAGGGAATAAAGTGATATTAAGGACCCGTTTCCTTTGCTTCCTGTGCCTGAGTGCTGTGTCTGGGACTTGCCCATTCATATCCTTTGCTCATTTTTAAAAATTGGGTTATTTGTCTCCTCCTTGACAACCTGAAAACTCTTCAGTAATGCATGTTGGCTCTTTGTCACAAACTGGCAAATGTGGTGTTTGCCCCCCCTTCTCTACATTTTTCATCTATCTATCTATCTATCTATCTATCTATCTATCTATCTATCTACCTATCTATTTTGGCACACATTCTCACTGTGTAACTCTGAATAGATAGCCTGGAACTCATGTAGACAAGGCTATCCTTGAACTCACAGAGATTTGCACCCATTTTCTACATCCCTAATCAGCAATATATATTATCGCCCACTATAAAGTTCCTGGCATTTAGTTTTGTGAATGTGAGAGACAGAAAACCAATTTTCTTATGTCTAGATGGACACCAGTTAGCACTAGCTCACCACTAGACCTTGGCTTAGTTCTCTGCCAATAGCATCTTGGTCTTACAGAAGGGTTTGGAGTGCTCTGCCATCTGAGAAGCAGGCCCTCTCGCTGTCAACACACTCTTCTGGCTGTACAGAGACTTATTTTCAGATATAGACAGCCATGTATCAATGTCCCTCCCTCAACTTCACCCTAACATTGACCCCTAACTTTCTTGCCTTCTGGACACACCAATTTGGGTTTAATAGACATCTCAAATTAAGAAATCTGAGACAAAATTCTGAATTTATTAACCAAATCTCTTTCTGCCATCTTTCCCATCTCAGAACTACCACACACACCTCTTATCTCATCTACCCTTTTGGACCCGTTCTATAACTGCATCTGAGAAGGTTAGACCCCTTCAGGCACCAGCTCCAAGATGTCTTCCACATTGTATTTTTGTGAAGAGAGATTTCTGGGTTGACCTTAGAATGTCACATGTGGCTGCCCAGGAATATTCTTTCCTATTTTTGTTGCCACCAGGTCTGAACAAGCGACCACTATCTCTGACCTGGACTAAAACAACACTTTTAGGAACGGACTTCCTTTTCTACTCTTGACTCTTTATCTAAATATAAGAGATAGATAGGGCGTCTTCAAAAACCTCAAGAGATCTGCAGAATATGGCATTCAAAGATGTTTTCTTAACTTAAGATTTTTTGATAT
>CAJQZJ010034238.1:3780802-3794515 GCA_907164525.1 Lophiomys imhausi
AGAGAGAGAGAGAGAGAGAGAGAGAGAGAGAGAGAGAGAGAGAGAGAGAAGACTTATCTGTGTTAAAGCTAGCTGTCCCAAAGGGCAGGCACAGCTGAGGCAGGCAAGCACAGGGAATAGCTTGGTAACCTGGGACTCTACTTATCTTGAGTTGGGTACAAACAAGTCTTCTAATAACACCTTTGGGAGCCTGGCTCTTTGACCTGCATGTACATGCACACACACACACACCCTCCCAAACAATACACCTAGCAGCCTCAACACTACCTGCCCTGGGCTTCAAGTACACCTCTTTAAAACCAACGGAATAAGATTCTTCCCCCACCCCCATAAAAATGATCACACCTGCGCAGACCCTGCTCATTCTCACTCTGACTGAATCAGGGTAGAAGAATGAAAAGGCCCCTCTGACCTAAATTGGGTTTGGTTGCATTTACGTTAAGGCAAAACTGTGTTCTCAAGTGAACAGAATCTCCTATGTACCATCTTAAGCCTATGCATAATTGGGTATACATATATCAGATGCATTTGGAGAAGGGACAAGCACAGTAAAAAAAAAAAAGAATATACCTTCTACCCTATAAATTAGGGCAGAGACCCACCATCATTACAAACTAGTAACTAAACTCCTCCTCCTGAACCCCATAAAAGGAAGCCCTAAATAAAACTCAACAATACTTGGAGCTCTTGAGTACCATCACTCATGTGGGCACTGTTGATCTTGAATGTATGTCTTCCTAACGTGTATTGTTGCTTTAGTTATGAACAAAGCTTCCTTGCCTCATTTGCAATTCTGTATGGCCCTTATTTCAATCTTTTAAATAAGAGACCAAGGAAACGGAAATCCTGGCTTAGATGTAGAGTACTGGTAATGGAGATTCAGGCTGCTTCTGATGCAGTTCCTATGATACTGGGGACTCAAATACTGGCTCAAAGCTCTGGGGAAAAATTATAGGCTGAGGTTGGCCAAAGCTGCAACCTCTCAGAGGTTCCTGTGTTTCTCTCGCCTCATCCTCTCTCTATCTATCTCTGTCACTCCTCAAAGGAATGTCACTGTAGTAACAAAGAACAGAGTTTTCTCATTCTCTGTCCTCTCAGCCTACCAGTAGCCAAGGTCCCCTGCAAGGCCCTAAGCACCTGAGAGTTGTCTTCCCACAGCAAAAGCAGCTACTACTGAGAGGTTGGCAGAATGAAGGGCCAAGCAGCCAGGGTAATGAGTCTCTTTTTTCCACTGAACAAATGTTCTCTTGCCTAAGCATCACTTGGAAAGTTGGTTTAGGCACTACACCTCAGGTTGACCTCCAGGCATTCTGAGTTGAGTCAGGCGTGGAACCTGCAGTGACCAACACATCCAGGTCAGCCTGGAATTTGCCCAGTGATGGCACCAGAAGCCCTGCATCCTCCAAGCACAGCTGGTTGAACACCCTGGAGAAAGTCTTAGATTTTTGCACTGTAAGACCCTCCGGATGATGTGGATGCCATCGGAAGGCCCCTCTTCCCTGGGATACTCATCCACTCACAAGGTCTGGGATTCTCACTCAGCCTCCAGGCTTAGCACAGAGGAAATTATCCCTAGAACACGTTCCTAATGATTCTTGCCTCCCTTCTGGATGTTGTTGAAATGCACTTGGGTCTTCCTCCTGGCAGGAATCACTGCCGTCGCCATGGAAGTCTCTGGCCCCAAAACTATGGAAAACAATGAATAGATTGGTAATATGAATGCAGCAAACATTTGCTGATACACTGAGCCCTTTACTAGCCCTCACAACAGAAATTTGTGGTAAATGTTACTGTTCCCCCACTTTACAAAATGAAAATTACACATTTAAAGCAGAAACCACTATGCAATGGCATCACAAAGCTCAAGGCTGATGAATCTGAGTTCTTCCTCCCGTCTAACCTTACCCACTGTGAGTCACCAACAATGACTAAGTGAATACATAGATGACTGTAGGAGAGCAAGTCCTCACTACTCAGCGTATTTCTCCTTACGAGGCCCGTGGGCATGAAATATGTTCGTGTGTTTAAAATCGAGACACTTTTCACTGGTGGTGCTGCCTTGTAGGCCCCCAGTGTATGAGGAGGCTCTTGGCCCTCATATGACTGCTGAACTGGGGTGAGGGACTGTTATGTAGGGACATTCCATTCCAGAGGAGTGGGATGGAAGGGATAGGGGGTAGAGGGTGGGAGGGTGGGGCTGGGAAGGGTGGAAAGAGGACAATATGATGGAGATGTAACCTGAAGCAATAAATCAATAAATTTATTTTTAAAAATTCATACTGAATAAAAAAAATTGAGACATATCCTCTCCCTGGGAGTAATACTGGCATTATCATTTTTTCCATTAATTAATTTATTGGTTTGTTTTACATCCCAATCACCAACCCCTCCCTCCTCTCCTCCCAGCCAAACCCTCCCACCCCCTTCCCCGTTCCCTCCCCCAACTCCATCCAGTAACAACCCACTCTGGCACATCAAATTTCATCAGGACTTCCACTGAGGCAAGACAAGGCAGCTCTGCTAGGAAAATGGAATCCAGAGGGAGGCAACAGCATCCAACTCAGAGATAGACCCTGCTCCAATTATTAGGGGATCCATGTGAGGACCTAGCAGCCCATCAGCTTCATATGTGTAGTGGCCCTAGGACCAGTACACGCATGTCAAGGCAGACTGAGCAGACACACCTGCCTTTTACCCATAGCAGCTTCTTCTACTTCTACTGAGCATGAAAATGGCTGCAGTGATTAACCAGTGCTCAATAGATGGTATGAATAAAAGACAGGTTTGTCTACTCAGTCTCCCTTGAGAGATCTTCATCTATTGTTCCACAAAAACCCACACCCTCTTTGTGATTTACAGGGAGCGAATGATTACATCTGGTTCCAAGGACAAGCACATGACACAGCTGTGGCCTAGCCAAACACTGCATATTCTCAGCTATGATAACTGGTCTAGGGACAGGCACTTGCCCCAGGCGTGGTCAGTCTAAACACTGTCTCTTTAATGCAGAGGCTGGCTCACAGGCCAGCTAAGTAGAATGCCCATCCTCTAACTTCCGAGAGTCCTTTGTCGAGAGGCATTCCCCCTTTGCTATCTCCAACCTGTAGGTCCTAGAAGCCCACAGTCTATATGTGGCCAAGGAAAACTATGAATGAGGCCCAACACAAAATAGGAAACATACTTAAAACATCATGAGGTTTTATGATCTATCTATTTATTTATTTTTGGAATTCAATTGAGTGGTTCTCAGTTGTGACCTTTGAGGATGACAATATCACATCACAATGTCAGGAGTATAAGATGACCAATTTGATACATGAATTAAAGTTGGTGGCCACCTTTGGAAATGAATGGAGCATTACTATCTGAATGACACCAACAGGAAATGAGCCAAGAGATAGAAAGAGAAGATAGAGTTTCAGTCTTCTGATTGCCCTCATATTTAAATCCTATAGCCTCAATTACTTGAACCAATAAAAACCCTATTTAGCCGGGCGGTGGTGGCGCACGCCTTTAATCCCAGCACTTGGGAGGCAGAGGCAGGCGGATCTTTGCGAGTTCAAGGCCAGCCTGGTCTACAAAGTGAGTCCAGGACAGCCAAAGATACACAGAGAAACCCTGTCTCGAAAAACCAAAAAAAAAAAAAAAAAAAAAAAAACCCTATTTAGACCTGGGTAGATTGTGTTTGTCTATCACTTGCAACCAAAAGAGTCATAGTTAATGTTCCTGACCCAGGAGAACTGAGGGGTAATTAGCAGAAGAAGTGAAGCTAGTAGCTGAGAAAAGAAAATGAACATCACATGTCCGCTGATGATCATTTGACAGTGTCCATGTAATCTTTCTGTCACCATAACAAGTAACTAAGATAAGCAGCTGTATGTACAAAACATTTCCAGCTTAACTAGTCCAGAGTTTAGTCCATGGTCAGTTGGCCCCGTGGCTCTTGGCCTTCAGCAAGATATCTTATCCCATGGCCATGGAGCAAAACCAAAAACTAACTAAATAATTAAGTAAATATACATACATACATATATACACAGAGAAAAAGAAAGAGGCCAGAGTCCCACTTTCCTCTTTGAGGGCACACTAGCAGTGAGCTAAAGGCTTCTAACTATGACCTACCTCTTATGGTCATCACCTTGGCAATCAGTCCAACCCACTGGGACATGAATCTTCATGGGACTTCAAAGAACCAAAAAAGATCATCCTAACAATTCAGCATTGTGAGAACTTCAGTAAGAAATGCTAATGGTGAAGTGGCCATGAGATTCTTCTTTCTGAGGCTGGAGAGATGGTTCAGCAGCTAACAGACCACACTGCTCTTGTAGAGGACCCAAGTTCGGTTCCCAGAACCCATGTCTGGAAGCATACAACCTCCCATAACCCCAGTTCCAGGGGAATCTGATGCCCCTGGCCTCTGAGGGTACCACAGATCAGTGAGCAGTTACACTCATTAAAAATTAGGAAGTGGGCCTTTGTAGCATTGCCCTGGGACTATGTTTTGGGTTGACTTTCTTTCCTGGATGATACAGATTGTTCTCAGCTACTCTTTAAGGACTTCCGGTCAGATAGGTTTTATTCAAATGCATGCTTTAGTCAATTGTTTTAGATGCAGCACACTTGTAAATGTTTGAACACATAGGGAAGCACATGTTAATTACCCAAGCCATTTCTTCCTTGCAGCTGTCTCTCTCTAATGAGGCCTCAGCTGATTAAAAGCCAACTTATCGAAAAGAGCTGTGCCAGAATAAAAACTATTCTGTTGAATCTGAGAAAAAGTAAAAGAAACAAAGACACTGTTGATAAGGTTGAACATTCTACCATTTGTTCAGTGGAATTTGGAGAGCTAAGAGAATCTGATAATATAATTAAACTAAAAGACTTCCTCAGTCTGAGTTTCTTTCTTTCAATATGGATGGTTATTCAAATGGTTCCCCTCTGGCCAGTGATTCTTTGTTTATTTGGTGCATAAAGAGTGCTTCCAGGGCCCCTGAAGCTGCTAAGTGTTCTTCGGTGTAAATAGCCCTGGCAGGTTTGTGCATTCCCACCCCAACACCTCAGCCCTCCTAAGCTGGGGCTCCTATTCTGAGGTATGCCACCTGGTCCACGATTATTTTCTAACATCAAATCCCAACCTATCTTCCATGCCACCTTGACACCAACTATCAGTTTAGACTTTCTTCTTTTGTAAATGTTTATCGGTTTCTACAGCAATCAGAAATAGTTAAACCCATTTTGTTTGTAGATGCAACTTGTACCCATCAGGGAAACTGGTCTATGATAACGTGACAGTTGTGTTGGGCACATCCTAAAAGCTCTCTGCTGTGTCCCATGAGCTCTGGGATCATAGTGGCTAAGCTCTTTGGGACAGATAATATCTTTTTCTATTAGAAACATTTTTGATAGAAACATTTTCCTAACGGTATGCTATTGTGTAACTCTCTCCCTTGGCTGATCATTTCTCAGAATACTTCTAAGTAAAAGAAAACTTTGGGTTCTCGACTCCCCTCACTACAACTCTGGTATGATCAACATTTTCCCTCTTTTCTTTTTTTTAAATCTGGGAACTTTCCAATCATAACAATAAGCAACTTGTAAATTCTTTACCTAAATTTATTGCATGTCGACTCGTTCCTCTGTATTTGTTTTATCTTCTCTCTCTTTTCCAAAAATATATATTTCCTAAGCCATTTGAAAGCACACTGTCAACAGCATATCTCATCTCCCTTAAACAGTTCAACCAACACTGACTAAAATAAGGATACTCTCTTGTAAGAACAAATAGCCGGAATGATTACATCTGAGAAATTTTAAATTCCCCAACTCAGTTTAACAGACATTCCATATTAAAATTTACCTAGTATCTTTTGTAGTTGTTTCTATTTTAAATCCAGGCTATAGTAAGGCTTTTTTTTTCCTTCAAATTCAAACCACTTGTACAGTATCCCCTTTCCCATATATTTTAAGTAAGAAAGACTCTGCTTTCCTTCATAAGGGAGGCTCTGTATCACAATGGTTTCACAAAATGTCTGCCAAGGAACCCTTTGAGTTGTTTCTAGTTTTTAAAAATATGTGTGTGGACACTGAAGGTAATCTGGGCTGTTCTTACTTCACTTTACTACTACTAGGCTCAGGGTGAACATGACTAACATTTTAAATCTAAACAAAAATAAAATACAGAAATAGATAAAAAGAAATTTAAAAACATAATCATTTGACTTTGGTTTCACATGGTAATAAGGCCTTGATTTATGAAGTAGCTGTCCACAGAGGGTAGAAGACCTTCTTAGAAATAGCAAAAATGCGACAGGCCATGCCTGCCAGAAGACCAGACCATCACCCCCTGGCCTTCCCTCCCTATTGTCTCATGGTGTCCCAGCCCCTACCTGAAGCAGGCACCCTCTATTCAATCACAGGCCATGCCTGCCAGAAGACCAGTAGACAGCCTGCAGATCTCTCCAACTCTTTATATTCCCGGAGACCCAATTCTCAGGGTCACTCCTAGTGCTGCATCAGATCATCTTCCCCTGGACTCTCTTTCCTCTGGCCTCCAAAGGGAAGTGTTAGGTAAAGAGGAGGGCTCCAGTGGGTGCACATGGATCCCCCTGGGAAGGGGGAAATAGAATAAATGTTGCAGGTGAACTGGAGGTAGATGGGACAGGAGTGGGAGGGAACAGGTTACAGAGTATGGAGGGAGAGTGTGAGGAGAGACATGTGGAATTAGGGCATTGGGGGTGGTGGTGATGAGGAAACCTAGTGAAGTGAAAACTTCCTGCAGTCTATGAGGATGACCCTAGTGGAGACTAGTAATTGAGGATAAGGAGTCTGAACTAGCCATCTTTCGTAGCCAGGTGAGGCTTCCAGTGGTGGGACTAGGTTGCATTCAGTTGAGTTGTTGGCCAAGGGGGTCTTGTGGAAATCCTAAACAACCCAGGCTGATGTTAGAACATAATACTGCTCTCTGACAACTGACACTGGGACCCTCTTGCTGACAACATCCACACAGCTCATTGAATGTAGAGGGGTTGAGCTGGTGCCTGCATGGAGCCTTCCCCTCTATGTGTTAGTCTTTTTGGCACATGAAGGTACTCTGCAGGCTGCGGAAGGAGAAATGTGGACACCAACCCAGCCACAAATGCTCAAACTACAATCTGCCCTGCCTGCAAGATATTCTGGGGTGAAAGGGGCACAGAACTTGTGGGAGTAGTCAACCAATATCTGATTTAACTTGAGGCCCATGCCAGGAGAGGGAGCTCATATGCTGGATGGCCAGGAACCAGAGAATGGATAAACCAGAGACCTAGGGTAGAAGCAAACACAACTGTCAAAAATAATAATAATAGCAATAGTAATAATCAACGAAATGGTTTCTAATGATATTCTGCTATACTCATAGATTGGAGCCTTGTCTAGTAGTCATAAGAGAGGCCTCCTCTGACAGCAGATTGGAGTGGGTTCAGAGACCCACAGCCAGACAATATGCAGAGAGAGAGTCTAGGAGCTCTCCATTGAGTCCCTCCTCTCCAAGATCAGAGAACCCTGCAGAAGACGGGGGGGGGGGGGGGCAACAACTGTAGGAGTTAGAGGGGGTAGAGGGCACCAGAACATGGCCTACCAAATCAACTAAGCAGGGTCCACATGGACTCACAACCTTCGAAGTCTCTCAGACACAGCAGGCTGTACCAGAATTAGCAGGTTGAAAGAAAAAAAGACTTTTTATTAGGGGTGAGGAAACACACAAAGCAAGGCATGCAGAGAGAAAAACCCTCTGCCAAGCACTAGAGAAGCTGGAGCTGCCTCGCTCCTTGACTGCTGGAGTTTTAAGGGTCTCTGAGAAGGTCTTCCAACTTGCTGGGCCTGGCCCACAGGCAGCTGGGCCCTACTTGGGGAGAAAAAGTGCACCAGGGCTCTGTTTTAAGCTACAAGGCTTGTCTCAGAGGATCAGGAAGAAGCCAGCCCTCTTGGAAGTTCACCATCTTTATTATCTACTCCTGGCCCCTCTCTCTGCCTATCAGGAAAATTTTCTAACTCCAAGTCCCTCGATTCGCTGCTAGCTGTAATTAATTCCTGATTAGGTGCAACGAGTTTAATTGAAGACTTACTAAGTTCTCCTCCCCTCACCCACAATGCAATAGTAACTGCTTTGTATGCCATAGAAGGATTGTAAGTAGTGGTTGAATGACTCTACCATTAGACATTTATTAAGTACTCTATTTGCAAAGACTTCACCTAACCACACAGGTTGCCAAACTTTTTCAGTAAAGAGCCAGTAAATATTTAAGACTTCATTTGTCAAGACGTAGATCTGAGTATGTGATATAGAAATTTATATAACCATTTAAAATGTAAACACTAAGACATTTTAAAACCACCTTTGCTTCACAACTATACACAAAAAAACCCTCAAAATAAGCTAAGGTATTAAAATTATGAGGCAAGTTAGTATGAAAGCTGAGTTAGATATAGAACTTTAAACTCATGGAGATGGTTAGATAGTAGAATGTTAAAGTCAGGTGCCAAATACATATGGACTGGACATTGGGAATGTATGCTAAGCCATATAACTCTTATAATCGTGGCCTATTTATTTCTATTATTTTGTATTGTATTTATAGTTATAAGAAAAAGAACCATTATTTGGACTGAAAGGGAGAGCTGTTGGGGGGAAAAATAAATACCTTAAACTAAAAAAAAAAAAAATAAGCTAAGGTATTGAATAAAAGGGCTAAACATATGAAACTCTTAAAAGACAACATAGGTGTAAACCTCCACAGCCTTAGATTAGGTGATGACTATTTGATACCAACACAAACACAGGTAAATTTGGTCTCCATCAAAGTAGCTTCCATGTACCAAGTAAGAAAATAAAAGACTGTAGACAGAATAGAAGAAAATATCTCAAAGGAATTTAATGTCTCATATATATATATATATATATAATATATATATATATGTATAAACACACACACACATACATCCTGCCCCCAACTGCAAAAGAATAAACAATCCAGTTAAAAATGTTAAGAAACGGACAAGGGACTTGTGTAGATTTCCCAAAAACAACAACAACAACAAAAACAAATGGCCAATAAACCTATGGAAAGGCATTTAATACTATCACTCACTAAGGAAATGCAAATCAATGAATACCATTTCAAGTCTAAGACAATAAGTAAATACTTGTGATGAAAAAAAAAAAAAAGAAGTGGTGCTTCTGTGGAAAAACTGAAGCCCTCTCCCATGGATAGGAGGAATGTAGAAGGCCACAAGGGGTGAGGGGAACGTTGGCTAATTCCTCAAAAATCTAAACATAGAACTGGCATATCATCTAGCAATTATACTTGTAAATAAAAGCCCACAAGAAGTGAACTCAGGTAGACGCTTGCACACCAGCATTCATTACAGCATTAGTCACAATAGCCAACAAACAAACAAAGCAATGCAAGTGACTCTCATCCACAGAGGAGAAAGAAGTTTTGACATGTGCTATGTAGTGGCTAATTTTAGGTGCCAATGTGGCTGGATTAAGTGGTAGACAGAGGGTAAAATATTATGTCTTTACATCTGGGTGTATGTTTAGGAGAGCATTTCTAGGAGAGATTAGCATTGGAATCAGCAGAGTGTGTGCATTCGCTACTGTTCTCCCCATGAGCAAGGTACATGGCATGGACAACTTCAGAGCTGAAAGATTTCTTTTGTCTCATAGTTTCAGAGGGTATAGTCAGTCCTTTATGACAAGAAAGCCATGGTCAGTGGACAGTCTTGGTCCATGATGACAGGAACCCATAGCATGGCTTGTTCATAACTCAGTAGATAAAGAAACAGAGATCAGATCAGCAGCTGGGCCAGGCTATCCCCCTAAGGGTCCACTGCTGGTAGTTTATATCTACTACGTATGTCCTATGTCCCCATAGTTCTACACTCTTTCAAAACAGCAGCACAAGTTAAAGATACAGTGTTGTAACAGATGAACCTGTGGTGAGAGTTTCATATTCAGTCCATCATACCTAGTGTGGATGTGGATTTCAGTAGGAGTGGGTAGCAGATCAGCTTAGGGCCTGAACAGAGCAAAAGAACAAAGAGTTGTCTTGTCTACCCCATCCTCTCTCCATAGGAAGGTAGGATAGATAGATAGTTACATACATACATACATACATACATACATTCATACATACATACATACATACATACACAGATGATAGATACATAGATAGATGATAGATAGATAGATAGATAGATGATACATAGATAGATACATAGACAAACAGATGATACATAGATAGATACATAGACAGACAGAGATACAGATATAGATATTCTGGAGCTCTGGTACTCCTCTTCACCTGCCCTTGCATATTAGAACTCTAGCTCTGTAGTCTTGTCCTCTAGAACTTGGGTGGAGGTTCTTCCTAATTCTGTGGAGCATTGGGTAGCTAAGCCACACTGCTGCTTCCTTGCTTCCTCAGCTTGGGAACCTTGGTGGCAACCTGTGAGACTTCTCAGCTTGCATATCTACGTAGACCAACTAATTCTACTAAATTACTTTTCATATATTTGTTTGTTTATACAGACACATATTTCTTAACAGTGGGGGCACAGTCTAAGAAATGTCATCAGGCAACTTTGCTAATGTACAAGCATCGTAGAATGTGCTTACACAAATAAGATGGTGTAGTCTACTGCACACCTAGGCCATAGGGACTAGCCTATTTCACCAAGGTCCATAAGGAACAAGGTGATTAAAACAAGTGGAACAAAAAACAAGACCTTTAAACTCATGGAGTTGGTTAGATAGTAGAATGTTAAAGTCAGGGGCCAAATATGTATAAACTGGACATTGGGAAGGTATACTGGGCCATTTAACTCTCATAAATGTGGCATATTTATATCTATTGTTTTGTATAATACTTACTGTTATAAGAGAAGGAACCATCTGTTGGACTGAAAGGGGAAACTTCTGGGGGGAAGAGGGTGGAAAGGCGGGATAGGAAGGGGGAATAGGGAGGGGTTTGTTACTGAGATGTAACTTGAAGAAAAAAAAATAAAGTATTTAAAAAAAAAAGAAAAGGCAAGCAAAAAAAAAAAACAAAAAAACAAAACCATCAAGAGATGAAGTAAGCTTGAGTTATGCGAAGCTGCTATCAGAGGAACACATCATACCAATTTACGGGACTTAGCAAGATTCTTGCTAAACTCAGAGAATTCAGAGATAAATTCTGAAGCCAAAGTTCATAGTTAAGAAGAGATGGGAGGAGCCTTTGTTTGGTTAAGGAGAGAAAATTAGTTTGTAGGGGAAGTGGGAAGCAAAGAGACCAAGATAGAGAGAAACTCGACACCCAGAGAGCAGAGCTTCAGTGGCCTTTTCAGTGCTGATGTCACAGTTTTGTTCTGGGTCTCCATGTGGCATCTGAGTGTACACAACAGCCTCCTCCATGAGCAGAGTACC
Source organism: Lophiomys imhausi (assembly GCA_907164525.1). Taxonomy (NCBI): domain Eukaryota; kingdom Metazoa; phylum Chordata; class Mammalia; order Rodentia; family Muridae; genus Lophiomys; species Lophiomys imhausi. Next base: position 3,792,249 of record CAJQZJ010034238.1, read on the forward strand.
TGCTGTTTGCCATTCACATGCCCAGGCCAAGCTGCACCTCCTTTGGCTCTGTGGCCATTGGTCTCTGGACAGCTTGTTATACTGTGTTCCTAACCCTCATGCTTCTGATCAAAATTAACCACTGGGAAACACTGCCTCTGAATTTGCCCTTGTTCTTAAATCAAGGACTGAAGTATCTGTTGGTGACCTCCTATAGCTAAGTTTCAGAAGCTTCACTCTTCAGTCCTGAAGGGCCAAGACAATGGCTCTTTACGTATCTAGGTTGGTGCACTGCCCCACTTTTTAAAGTTTCCCTTTATTTTATGTAGGCCCAGCCCTATCATCAGTAGGTCCATGACATGAGTCCAAATGGGGAGCCATAGGCCCTTGGCCCAGTTCTGTTCATCCAGATCCTCATGCTCCAAGGAGGACCACAGTCAGCACACTCTACAACACCAGCATCCTTTGTCCCTGCCTTTGAAACTCATAGAATAGCAGTGATTTCCACTCTCAGGAAGTGGGGGATAAACCCCGGAAGTGGACAGGAAATATAAGGTATGGGTGTTCAAAGCATGGCCTTTCTCCATATGACTCCATGGCTACATTTCCATACAGGTTAGGTAGTTCTGATTCCCTCTAACTTTGATTAAACTCTCCTTGGCTGACCAGTTGAGCATCCTGTGTTGCACACAGAAATCCTGGGTGAGACAACTGTGTTTTTATCACATTTGAACCAAGAGTCCCAGTCAGTAAGCAGTCACTTGCTAAAGCCACTTTTGGGTCCCTGATTTCTTCTTATTCTCATCACATCCGAGGCTCAGGGCAGAATGGGAATTGGAGCCAGATATCCACCCTCCCTTCCAGTACCCCTTTATCCTGCTGCAACCTCCTAAGGGGCCACATTCAGAATAAGTACAGGCTTTGCCGTTGGAGCTAGCATTGCCAGGTCCTGGCCAAAATCAAGGGCATTCACAAGGATGGAAGCAGCTTCTTCATGATGGAGCAAAATGCTGAGGACACAATCCAGGAAAAATGATTGAACAAAGAGAGGTTGTTATGCTCTGTTTGATTAATTGCTAGAGAAAAACACATTACCACTTCTTTCTCGTGTCATGTTGTGTCCTGTGTGTGTGTGTGTGTGTGTGTGTGTGTGTGTGTGTGTGTGTGTGTACGTACATACATATCAAGCTGGGTATATGGAGGTTGGAGGACAAGCTCTAATGTTGGTCCTTGCCTTTCACTATTTTGGAGAAAGGGTATCTAGCTGTTTGTTCACCAGTTTCCAGGGATTCTTCTGTTTTGCTCACCATCTTACTCTAGAAGCCCTGAGGTTGGAGAATGTGCTGCCACATCTAGCTGTAACATGGAACTTCAAACTCAAGTCAAGCGTTTTCTCCACTGAGCCATCTCCCCAGCCTCCTGTGGATCCTTTTCAACCGATCCAGTGAGATAATCAAACAGAATCCTTTTGGTATCTTATTTGATACTGTTCTTGTAAAAACTAAATTGAGAACAGACTATAACAGCAGTCACAGAAAGTTACATATTGGACTGGGAAAAATGGCACATTCCTTTATTCCCAACACTGGAGGTGCAGACAAAGGAGGAGCTCTATGAGTTTGAGGCTAGCTTGGACTACATAGCAAGTTCTTGGCCAGCCAAGACTACATAGTGAGACCCCGTTCAAGAAAAAACATGGGGGCTACATATTGTTGCCATCTCTCCAGCCCTCAGCTTGATATAATTGATATTTTAGCCATTCCACTCATTAATTAGTGGTCAATATATATTTCATATACTGAATCCTTCCATAGAAACCAATCATGCAAATATCTGTTCCTTTATTTACCAGAATGTTTCCAAGTCAGCATGACTTCTTGAAAAATACTGCCAATATTTCACAGAAGCCGTGTTGATTTTGTACTGGGATTCCTTGTTGGTAAGAGTTAAATAAAGGCTGTTTGTAATGTAGATGAACAAGTATAAGAATACAAACCCATTGCTTTTCTGGTGAGTGAAAGTCATCTGAGGATTGTCAGTGGAGGAATTCTGAGAGCAGAGTGTTTCAAACTTCGCACATTATTTCTTTTCAATAGATCTTCTCTTGGCACCAAGCAAACATTTTAAATTGCCAGTTGTTCTCTGAAGTTGACAATAAATTCAAGCAAGAATATATTTAATATCCACACAGAATTTTGATGGAAGTGACTTTTGATTCTCTGCTATTCCCATAAAGCCAAGCAAACTTAGTATTCTGATACTGTCATTTCCTTTTCTTAAAAAAAAAA
>CAJQZJ010034238.1:3799515-3824679 GCA_907164525.1 Lophiomys imhausi
AAAAAAAAAAAAAAATAAGTACTATGATTTTCCCCTCAAAAATGGCTCATTTCTCACTCTCACCCCACGAATTGTGGGTAAGTTTGTTTCCATTTCTAATGCTGGGATGGACATATGATCAATTGCTTACCAATGAGGGACTCACCATTAGTTTGTGGATGTAGCCTGGTTAAAACTAATGAGGCAGTGAGGCATTTATTGGCACTTCAGGGAGAGAGATTTAGGAGTCAGTTGGAAACGTGATTCTGTCCATTAGGCCTGAGTAGGGCATTGACTTCGGTCACATTCATATCACAGAGTTTCTTTCCAGCCCATCTGATTTGGTACTTGTTGGCTTTGACATTCACCATGAACACACAGGCATTGCCTACTGTTTTCCTCAGGGCTGGCTAAGTAGTAATGGCTGATGGCATAGTGGTAGAGCTTGTTTCTTCTAGGGTGCTTTTGTGAGGCTGCCTTAGGAGCTGCAGGGAAACACAGGCTATCACCATGGATGCCATTCAGTACTGCTGCCTTGCCTTCACTTGGGGCTATCTTTGTGAAAAGGTGAGCTTTGTCTTAGGATGTCCATTTTGTACCTGCCCCCAGAAGTCCTCTAGCTAGATGTCTGCTTCTACCTGTTCCCCCAAAGTCCCAGGGTACCCGATCTTATACACAAGCAATAAATAGGAGAGAGAGCAAGTGTTTGCAGGCCCAAACTGTTTTGAAGACTATAGTAGGAACCCAACGACTGTAGAGGTGGAAATGGGTTTGGCGGCGTGGTGAAAAGCATACATTCCAACACTGTGATGTTAATGTTGAGGACAGTCTTACAAGGTAAGCATATTCTCCCCATTTGATGGATGATATAACTTGAGGCAGAGAGACAATAACTTGTTCCAGGTCACACAGATTGAAATCAAAACTAGAAGTTGTGCTCTAAAGTCTTTCTCTGTCCTCACACACTGTCATTCTGCCTTCTGTTCTCAAAAGGAGTCCCTTTGCAGCAAACTTTCCAGCAGGGGACCGACCCACCACAAATTTGCTTAGATAACAGGAAAGAGACTTTCGAGGAAGTACTTTACCCAAAGGGTCATTGCTTTCCATGTGAGACTGACACTTGATGAAACTGAGTGACATCAGGGCAGCTCCTTTAGCTCCTTTAAAGTTGAAAATAGAGCCTGACGTAGCACTGGCTCAAAACAGGCAGGTTTGTGCGTGAGACACCCTTTTTTCAGCTTATGAGCTAATGTCCCTGCAGATACAGCCCAGCAACTGTGGCTCAAGTAAAGCTCCTGTCTGATCTTTTCACCGCTGTGATGGAAGTACAGCACTTACCTGCCTGCCAGGGAAAGACATAGGAACAAATCCCCAGCTGTGGTTACCAAGGTGGCTATTCGTGGGGGGGGGGGGGGGGGGGGGTGCTACTGCAACAGGCAAGGCCTCCCTTGGGAGAGAGATGGAAAATCTTGAGCAAGCTGCTTCCTTCCATAGACAGCATTGCATTGTGAGGAAATGAAAAACAGCTTTGGCCAGCAATAAAGACCCATTTGATGTCTACCTAGCTGTTTCTGGGTAGATTAAGGAAATTTCTTCTGCATTTCCCAGGTAATAATTACATAGTATTGAGTCTTTCCCCAAAGGCCTCTTTCCTCACTAGTGGGCATTTGGAGAATTCAAGAAGAGGGAACCTTTCTTAGGGAGAACTGAGAATTCATCCCACCTCTTTTCTCTTTCTCATTTCAGGCCATGATAGCAAGGACAGAAGTTTCCATGGACACCACATCCACAACATGTGTCATCTAGTTATTCTGGGATGCCTGGAGAGGAGGTGCTTAGTGAAGGTGTTTCTAGAACACAAATTCACCCCTAAACTAAACACACCTGACGCTGCCAGCCACACATGCTACGAAGATTTTTAAAGGAAAAGAGAAGCAGCTATGGACTCCATGTTGAGCCCCCTCAAAACTCATAATCCTGCTGGGATGGAATCAGGAGGCAGTCCTTTGGAAAGCTGTTGGCATTCAGTGTCCTTATGGGAAGAAAAGAAGACTTGATAGATATAGCAAGAAGTCTCTGTAGACAGGCAAGGGGATTCTCAGTGGACTTAATCTTTCAAGACCTTGGTCCTGGACTTTCTCCTCACTGTGAAAAATAAATGTCCACTACTTAATCCACCCAGCCTATGTTACTACTTGATCCACCCAACCTACCATCCTTTTGTTACAGCTTCTGAGCTAATGCAGAGGACAAAGTGCTCATTAATAATTTTCTTATTGATTCTATGTTGAACTAATATACTGGATTCATTGGGTTTGATAACATAATTTTCTAAGTCTCCTTCTCTCAGTAGAAAGTACAAGGCCACACATTTATGACTTGCTTATTGTTTCTATCAGACAGTTCTGTTTTTAAACACTGAGAGTTTTCAAAGTACTAAATCAGCATTTTTAAATAAAAGTTTTTATTTTGAGACTGGATACCATGGCACACACCTGTAATCTCGGCACTTGGGAGGTGGAGACAGGAGAATCAAGAGTTTGAATCAAGCCTTGGCTTTATATCAAGTTTGAGACTAGTCCAAACTACAAGAGAACCCCCTACACTCTCTCTCTCTCTCTCTCTCTCTGTGTGTGTGTGTGTGTGTGTCTGTCTGTCTATCTGTCTCTCTCTGTCACATACACAAAGGTTAGTTGTCTATTAAAAAGTTATAAAGTTATAAGAAATAATATAGAGATCCCCTGTATGCTTTCCTGTAGTTTCCCACAAAGGTAACTTCTTGGAAACTTATAGTTGGAAATCACAAGCTGGATGTTGACATCCATAAGGTCAAGATGGAGAATGTCCCCAAGACCACAGGTGGAACTGCTCTTCAGACCCCCGTATCTGCCTCTTGCTAAGTTTTGAGCTCTTTATCTTTCAAGAATACTAGTACTTTGTCAGATATGTGGACTGTAAATATGTACTCTGATTTTTATCCTTTTTGTGAGATCTTTCTAGGAAAAAAAGGATGAGTTCTTATTTATTAAGAGTTTGTATCTTAATTTACATACTTTTAGTCCCAAGCCTAAGAAACAATGTCTTATATCCTACTTATTTTTTTTTTCTGTGTTTTCCCCCTAAACACTCTACAGTTGTGTGATTTTACGTTGTTTTTGTCTGTGGCCCATCTGAGTTAACTTTTTTGGTACGTGTCAAATCTGCTGATAGAGGTGTTTCTCCCTGTAGATAACCCATCCCTAGCACCATCTGCAGACAAGTCTATCTCATCTTTCTTCATTGACTTGATTTGTGCTTTTGTGGAAACTCTGGTGGGTATATTTGTGTAGACCTGTTTCTGGATTCTCTGTGCCACTGATGCCGGTATCCGTTTCTTCACCAGAACCACACAGTAGCACCATAAATCTTAGACTCAGGTAGACTGATTATTCCTCTTAGATCCCCTTCTCAGAGTTGTTTAAACCCTTCTACCTCCTTCACCCTTTCTTTGCTATGCTAATATTTGATATGGAATAAATCTTGTTCACACCTACAAGAAAAAACTCACTGGCATTTAGATAAGAGTGAACTGACCTGGCATATTAGTTAGGGAGGAACTAGCATCTCCATTATGCTGAGGTTTCTGTCCAATGAGCACAGTTCGTCTATTTACCTCCAGGTCTCATTTCTTTTATCAGCATCTCCTAGTTTTCAGCATTAAAAAGTCGCACATTGGTAAGATTTATACCTAAGGATTTCTTTTTTGCCTTTATAAAGTGATTGAAATGTCTCTGTAGCTTTAATTTTAGCCTTCATTACTAGTATGTGGGAATTGATTTTTTAATTATTAAACAGTTATTTATTAGTAACTATATTCACTTATAACAAATACACTTACTTAACTACTATTCCTATAAATTCCTACAACCCCTATGAATGCCTACAACCCCTATGACCTAACCATTAAACCCATTGATAACTATTACAACTATTTTCCTAACCTTTTAGAAGGATACAGTCTCTGGGGCAGGTCCTCAGCCGCCAGGAAACCAGTCTCTGGGGTAGACGTGGGAATTGATTTTAAAGTATTTATTTCATACTCTGAGAAGTTAATGAATCTACTTACCAGCTATAAGTACTTTCCATTCCCTCCTCCTTCCTTTTCCCACCTCTCTGTGTACAGCCAAACCCAGGGCTTGTACAAGCAAAGCATGTGCTCAGCCACTAAGCCATACCTCTAGCTCCCAATCTGCTGACCAGTTCTCCACTGTGCTTTTTAGTTCAATTATTATGGTTTTAGGTTGTAAATTTTTCACTCAATTTTATATTCATTTACTGGGACTGTCTCTGTCTTGAGATGCTTTTTTTTCTTGCACACAAGTCATGTTTAAAAAAATATTTATTTATTACTTCAGGTTACATCTCCATCACAGTGCCCTCTTTCCACCCTTCCCAGTCCCGCCCTCTCACCCTCTACCCCCTATCCCTTCCATCCCACTCCTCTGGAGTGGAGTATCCCTACATAATAGTTCCCCACCCCAGTTCATCAGTCATATGAGGGCCAAGAACCTTCTCATACACTGTGGGCCTACAAGGCAGCACCACTAGGGCAAAGTGTCTCATTGACAGGAAACAAAATTATGTTCATGTTCCCTTTGGTGCATTGGTTGCAGTATAGTTATCCTGTACTATATAGCTAAAATCCTATTATAAGGGAATAGAAGTCATGTGCATCCTTCTGAGTCTGGGTTAGCTCACTCAGGATGAGCTTCTCTAGTTCCAGCCATTTGGCTGCAAATTGCATGATTTCATTGTTTCTGATGGCTGAGTAGTATTCCATTGTGTAGATGTACCACAGTTTTTTTTTTTTATCCATCCCTTGGTTGAGGGACATCTGGATTGTTTCCAGTTTCTAGCTATTACAAATAAGGCTGCTATGAACATAGATGAGGAATCGTCTTTGTGGTTTGGTGAGGAATCATTTGGATGTATACCCAGAAGTGGTATGACTGGATCTTGAGGTAGAGCTATTCCAAGTTTTCTAAGATATCGCCAGACTGATTTCCATAGTGGTTGTACAAGCTTGCACTCCCACCAGCAATGGAGGAGGGTTCCCCTTTCTCCACAGCAAGGTGGCTGGATACAAAATTAATTCAAAAAAATAAGCCCTTCTTTATACAAAAAAATAAATCAGCTGTGAAAGAAATTAGGGAAACAACATCCTTCACAATAGCCACAAACAATATAAAATACCTGGTGGTAACTCTAACCAAGCAAGTGAAAGACCTGTATGACAAGAACTTGAAGTCCTTGAAGAAAGAAATTGAAGAGGTCATCAGAAGGTGGAAAGATCTCCCATGCTCCTGGATAGGTAGGATCAACATAATAAAAATGGCCGTCCTACCAAAAGCAATATACAAATTCAATGAAATTCCTATCAAAATACCACCACAATTCTTTATAGAGCTGGAAAAAGCAATTCTCAACTTCATATGGTATAACAAAAAACCCAGAATAGCTAAATCAATCCTGTACAATGAAAAAACATCTGGAGGTATCACCATCCCTGATTTCAAGCTGTACTACAGAGCAATAGTAATAAAAACAGCATGGTACTGGTATAGAAATAGACCAGTGGATCAATGGAATCAAATTGAAGACCCAGAAATGAACCCACACACCTATGGTCACTTAATTTTTGACAAAAAAGCTAAAACCACACAATGGAAAAAGGACAGCATCTTCAGCAAATGGTGCTGGTCCAACTGGATGTTGACATGTAAAAGAATGAAATTAGACCTTATACTTATCACCTTGTACAAAACTTGAGTCCAAGTGGATCAAAGACCTTAACATAAGGCTGGACACACTATATCTATTAGAAGAGAAAGTGGGGAAAAGCCTTGAACTCATCAGCACAGGTGACAACTTCCTGAACAGAACACCAACAGCTCAGGATCTAAGACCAACAATCAATAAATGGGACCTCATGAAACTGAAAAGATTCTGTAAGGCAAAAGACACTGTCATTCGAACAAATGGCAACCTACAGATTGGGAAAAAATCTTCACCAACCCCACATCTGACAGAGGGCTAATATCCAAAATTTACAAAGAACTCAAGAAATTAAATGCTAAGAAACCAAATAATACAATCAAAAAAATGGGGAACAGAGCTAAATAGAGAATTCACAAAGGAGGAATCTCTAATGGCTGAGAGACACTTGAAGAAATGTTCAGCATCCTTAATCATCAGAGAAATGCAACTCAAGATGACTCTGAGATTCCATCTCACACCTGTCAGAATGGCCAAGATCAAAAGCTCAAATGACAGCACACAAGTATTTTTAACTTCTCACTGGAATACTGCATGTTTGATCCCTTTAGACTGTTGTTAGATAATCCCTGCCTTTGTGTTGGCATCTCTCGGTTGTTACTTTTCATTTATTTGGAGATATTGTTGGCTCCTAGTATGATGATTAAACTTCAGGTAAAATCTGGACATTTTATATGTGTGCATGTGGATGCCTGAGGTCAGCCTCTGTGTCACTACTCAGGAGAGTAATTACAGGTTGTTTTCTGAGACAAAGTCTCCCACTGGTCTGACTCTAAGCCTACAGACTCAAGCTAGCTAGGGCTTATCTCCACCTCCGCAGTGGTGGGATTGTAGGCGCATGCCACCATTCCTGGCTTTTTTATATTTGTTATGAGGATCAGTGATCCTCACATTTGCCCAGTGTGCTGGCTTATGTGTGTCTTATGTCAACTTGACACAAACTACAATCATCTGAAAGGAGGGACTCTTAATTGAGAGATGTCTCTATAACATCTGCTGTGAGTCATTTTCTTAATTAGTGATTGATGGGGGAAGGCCCAGCCCATTGTGGGTGGTGCTATCCCTGGGCTGGTGGTTCTGGGTTCTATAAGAAAGCAGGCTGAGCAAACAATGGGAAACAAGCCAGTGAGCAGCACTCTTCCATGGCCTCTGCATCAGCTCCTGCCTCCAGGTTCCAGCTGTGCTTGAGATCCTGTCTTGACTTCCTGATTTCCAGTGATATGGACGTGTCAGCCAAATAAACCCTCTCCTCCCCAACTTGTGCTTCGGTGATGTCATGGTGTTTCATGGCAGCAACCAAAGCCCTAACTAAGACACCCAGCAACACTTTACTGACTGAGCCACTTTTCCAAGCCCTACTGGGTAATTTTTAAAAATAGTTTTCTACCATCTTAACACATGCCTTGAGGATCATTTGTTTTCTCCATGACCATGGAACCTAATCATTGCCTTTTGCTCCAATACATCTATTATATAATCACTGGATTACTTACATGGGTGGAGGTATTTGTGTTACAATAAACATTCCATCTGCTGTTCCTTCTAGTTCTTTTAAAATAACCTTTCCTCTTAATTATTTGAACTAAATAACTGAAAATATTTGTGAAATATCTTTCATGGGTCACACAGTGGGAAACATCATATCCCATTTAGTTTGTACAACAGCCTTAAGATGTCAGCACCATTATGTCTCCCAGTCTACAGTTAACTAGGAGCTCAGAGAGGATACATGTGGCCCATCACAGACAAGTGAATAATTAGGGCCAACTCAGGAACCCAAGAAGGGCTGTGGGACTACTTAAAAGTCTTCCTTCCCCACCACCATGCAGGGCCATAGGTATAGTGATGACTCACAGGGATGAGAACACCAAGAACTCTGTGCAGCTCCTTCGTTATTTCCCTTTTAGGCTTTGGAGATTTGGTTCTGTTTACACCTAAGACTCACACTTGCACGACTGAGGTTGCCAGAGTAGATTCTTGGGAAGAGATGAGTCCTGTATCTCACAAAGCAGATTTCTCTGCAGGATTGCCATTGTTGTGAATGCCAGAGAAAAGTTGTGCACATTACAGATCTGTTCCCAAGACGCAAACACCCCCTTGACAGACTCTGAGATGACCCCTGACAGAAACAAGGAATTTTCTTCTTACTGGTTTGGACAAACTAGAAATAAATCCATTTCTTTATGACCAACTTATTTCCCAATTTCTTAGATGTGATTTTACAGATTAAGTTTCCTGGTAACATTATTACCTTTTGAAAGGATACGACCCCCAATGAAGCTTCCTCACATTCCTGGTCCACATCTGCTTTCAGTGACTGTAATCTCTTCCCTGGCCCATCAGACTGTTTGTTTTGGTTTCGATTTTTTGATATCTGTGTCTTTTGGAGGATCACATTCATCAAGGTGTGCAACCCCATAGGACATAGATCAAAATGGTCCATTTCCCCTGTAGATTCTCCAATCTGACCTTCCATCAGGGCAAGACAGTTAATCCTCAGTTGTGTGTCCCTCCACCCATATTTGGGTCCCTCCAGTTGCTACTACAGTAAGGGGTACACTATTACATATCCCCTGGAGGACAGCCACAGGGACTTGCCACTGCACTCACTCCATCTACAGGCAGCTTAGATTTAGTTTCATGTCTCATCACCCACAGCAGAGACAATGAAACTGCTCCTCCCATTTGTCTTTGCTTCTGTCACATCCCTGTCCAGATGTCACTTTTCACTTTTCCTGAGGAGGCATGAACAAACATCTGTTCACTCCAGATAAAGAACCAGTGACAGACCAAAGGAACAAGTCCATCCAAGACTAGCTTGGTGAACCAATAAGTATATTGGGATTAGAGCATCACGGTTGGGTATGGGAGTGATCGCAGGAGTATAGGTGACTCAAAACAGAAGAATTGTAGGAAAATATCACCTCAGGATAAGTAAAGACCTCCTATAGGTGGAGTCACCCTTCAGTTAGCTTTTCATTCCTTTATATTCCAGCATCTCCTGGGATCATGTTTAGTTGGGCAGGATTACATGCAGCTGGTAGTAGGGCATCGGAGGTCCTGAGTGACTGTTCTTTACAGTGAGGGACTTAAGACCTGTCCCTCACTTCAGGGGACAACAGGCCCCATCTTATGAGGGTCTCTTCTGGATAATCAGCTGCTTTGATTTCAAGATGGTAATGGCTATGTCATGCCTGAAGAACAGGTTTCAATGTGTCTAACATTGTTTTGGAAATTTCTATTTTCCTCAAATATTCTATATATGTGTATCATACTTGGGAAATTTCTGCTGGTAAGGTTGAAGTCTGGCATTTCCAGAAAGCCACTGAGCTTGATGCTAAAGTGAGGGACTCTCTTTTTTTCAGTGGAAGACCTTCCTCTGTCTGATCTGGGGGAAATCCCAGATCCTCTAAGTAAGGAGTGTTATGTAGCCCAACTCTTAGAAACCCAGCCAGTGAACCTGGAGTTCTTTTCCCACCCTCACTGCCCATGGGATAGTTAGGTACTACACTTCTCCTCTTCTGATAGGATCATGTCCAGTGAATCAAATATATTCACCTCCAAAACCCTCTCCACTGCCCAAAGGTTTATAATGCCTCCGATTCATGAAATAACTCTTTCTCCATGCTTCCACCATGACTTCCTGAGACTTAGCTGTTTATTTTGGGCTCAGGAAGGAAGGAAGCATTCTTCTTTCCATGAAGAATTCACCACCACTGAGGTCTGGCTTGCCAGGCTTGCACAGGGCCCAGGCTCCTGCCTGGCTGCCACCGGTCTAGCTAGGCCTGCTTGCGGCACACAGTCCTGCCTTGCTGTCACTCGCCATCTACCCAGGCTCATGGCTTGATCACTGTCTCTAGCCACCACAGTGGCTGCCTCTGAAGCCCACAGAGAGGCACTGAGCTTTTGCTGCCTCTCCCACATCACCCACCAGGCTCCGGGTCCAACCTTTTCTGCCAAGACCGACCTAGCTCGGACCTTCTAGTGAAGAAGCATGTGTTTCTGGCCTGATTCTGGACCAGGCTGGAAATTCCCCATTGGAAGCCACAGAATGGTATCATACATTTTTTGTTTTGTTTTTTGAGATAGGAACTCACTATGTAGACCAAACTGACATCAAACTCAGTTATTCAGCTTTTTGGTCATTGTATCTGTTGATATAGTCTCAAATAAAGAGGTTCTTTCTGGTATTCGGTCTACTAATGCATTCATGAAAGGGTATTATTCATTTGGTATCATGATTTCTAGCATGTCATTTAGAATGTTCTTATAATTTCCATCTCCATGCTTACCTTATCCATCATTTTCCACTTTGTCTCCTTTTTTTTTTTTTTTTTAGAGTCCATAGCATATTAGTCATTGTATTAGAGTTTCTATTGCTGTGATGAAACACTATGACAAAAAGCAAGATGTAGGGTGTGTGTGGGGGGGTGTGATTTGGCTTACACTTCCACATTGTAGTCCATCACTGAAGGCAGTCAGGGCAGGAACCCAAGCAGGACAGGAACCTGGATGCAGGAGCTGATGCAGAGGCCATGGAAGGGTGGGGGTTACTATATTGTTCCACATGGCTTGCTCAGCCTGCTTTCTCATAGAAGCCAGAACCACTAGCTCAGGGTGGCCCTACCCACAATGGGCTGAGCCCACGCATGTCAATCACTAATTAAGAAAATGCCCTACAGGCTTGATTATGGAGGCACTTTCTCAATTGAGGCTCCCTCCTCTCTGATGACTCTAACTTGTATCAAGTTGACATGAAACTAGGCAGCACAGTCATCCTTTTCAGCTCTCCCTCTAATAATTCTGACTTTGTTGCCATAATTGAGTTGGATCTGATTCTAATAATTCTGACTTTGTTGCCATAATTGAGTTGGATCTGATACTTACTTTGCCTCAGTGAACTGCATGTGCCCTAGCCCTGCCCCCTTTAGTATGACCTGTAACTGTTTTTCCAGTCTGACATGATGAATTGGGGTAGGCTTTACTGACATTGCGGACGGTTGTGCATGTGTTTGTGTGTGTGAGATGGGGAGAGGATGGGGTTGTTTCTACTGAACTCTGGTTAGGTTTTAGTTTTTCAATGGGTCTGTTCTTCTGGGTTGTGAGCTTCCTACCAGTTTGTTTTCCTGTCTCAGGTGGGTCAGGGAAGCTGGAGGTATACAACTGTGCATTTTCCTTCCTAAGGGTTAGTTAGGTTCTGGTAAAATTAATATGCTTTAGGAAAATCTTAGAACTTGGGTGAAGTACAAACTGTTCTGTACATCAAAATGGTTTCTTTTTCCTCACCCTCACAATGTGGTTGTGGTAGAGACTGAGGAGTTAAACTCACAAAAATATACATCCTCTGCCTTGGAAGTTCTGACTCAAAATGTCCCATTGATGGTTAATAATCTCTTAGTGTTTCCACCTTTGGTGCTGGCTTTGGTGACATTTGCTCTGGTAAGCTGTGACTCGTCTTTGTTGCTTGTCTCTCCAAGTTGAATAGGGCAGGGAACAACACAGCAGTGGTCTTGGTCTGACAGACTTGAGAACTGCCTGTTTTTCAGTAAGGCTTTAATTTGCTTTAGGGATGAGCATTGGTGGAACTCCAGGTCTCCTCTGATTTTGAACATGTTTTTATTCACAGTATGTTCATTATAAACAGCATGCTGTAGCTGCTGCATTTTGTCCAATTTGATAATTTCAAGAAGTTAACATAGAGGCTAGTGGTTAATTGGAATGCAAGATTTAAAATTTTTAAGATAATTACATCATGTCCCTCTTCCCTCTCCTCCCTCTAAACCTTCCCATATACTCTTCCTTGTTCCCTATGAATTCATGGCCTTTCTTCATTAATTGTTGCTACATGCATATATATATACACCTACATTTAACCTGCTTGGTCTATATGTTACTTGCATACATATATATGCTTCCAGGGATGACCATTTGGTATTGGATAACCAGTTGAGGTGCTCTTCCTTGGGGAAGATTATTTCTGCCATTCTCAGAATTCCTTAGTTGTCTGTAGTTCTTTGTATAGGCCTAAAGCCTTGTGGGCTTTTTCTTCATCCACTATTGATGTCATCCTTCATGTTTAGGTAGTCAGGTTGGTGAGACTTTGTGTCGCTTTTGACATTACTACAAGACACAGTCTCATAGCAAACTCACTGACCCTCTAGCTGTTAGAATCTTTTAGCCCCATCTTCTGTTCCTTGAGCCTTCGGTTCAGGAATGGTTTTGCAGGTGTATCCATTTGGACTGGGCTCCACAACTCTGTATTTTGATTGGTTGTGGCTTTCTGTAGTGGCCTCCATCTGTTGCAGAGACATGAGGAGTGGCAATTACACTCATCTGCGGGTATAAGGACAAGTATTTAAGAGTATAGTTAGGGACTACATTGGTTTAGTCAAGTGGTTGAAGATTTTCTTTCAAGGCCCATGACTTTACTAACCATGGATAGTTAGGTAGGCTTCCAGTACGAGGAATGATTTTCCTTTTGTTGACTAGGTCTTAATTCCAATTAGAGAGCTGTTGGTTACTGCTAAGGTATATGTGCTACTATTGCATGCCTAGGGCTACCTTGCCATGTTGGTTGTTGTTTTGGTTCACAGGCATCATGGCTAGGTAGGATTGTTGGCTGTCTCAGTGCTTTGGAAGCTTGCATGGCCCCTTCTGCCACTATCAAAACTAGTTCTCAAGGAGGAGGCATTCAGGTCAGGTCTAGCTTATGGGCATCTGGACCCTATGCCTAACATGCACAATAACTTCAGCAATAGGGAGTCTCCTTTCATATCTTGGGGAGGGGAGGGGCAATCAAGGGGAATAGCATTAGTCTGTGTTTTGGGCATCTCTTGGACAGCCTTGACCAACAACTCAAAAGCAAGCTTCTTATGCCTGGTGTTGGGGCTTTTGTTAGGTGCTCTTAGGCTCTTGGAAGGAGCATTGTCAACCCAGATGAGAAAATTCATTTACATTATGTACGTGTATTTATATACACTTGCATGTATTAGTTTTTCTCTCAGATAGTTAACAGTATGATTCCTTATGACTTTTTTTTCACATTCTACTGTCATTTTGCTCCCCTACAAGATGGATTCATCAGAGATTCTCTGTAACTGTCTATATTTAGCATCACTAAATTAGGTTTTCAGTGTTGAATTCCACAGAAGTTGACTTACCCTATTCCACATCCGTCCCCTGATTTTACCTGAGTTTTACTTCAAGTTCAGCAACATGGGCATGGATTATTTTAACTCAATGCCTTTGAAAGTCTTTTCACCCAACTATATTAAGCCAAAGAACCTGAAGTTTCTTTAATTTGCTGTTTCTAAGGACATACATACCTTTATTAGCACCAAAAATTTGGGAAACAATCAGTATAGTGTCTCAAAATATGCTAGACAATACTCCTTTCTTTCTGTAATCTTTTTAAATATATGACTCTCTGTCTTTCTCCCAGAACACAGAGGTTACTCTATGTGCCAATTTTGTGATCAAACAGCCTTTCTTCTGTTTTCTCTGCCCATGATTAGCAAGAAAGTGTCTTAGTGTCTCCCAGGAGCTAGCTTGCTTCATACCAGGGGAAACTGTTCAAGGCACTCTCACTCCGAAGAGAGTGCCTCAGGATGGGCAGAAGGCAGAAAGGAATCAGTATTCCTTTGGTATGTAAGGAAAACAAGGCTGAAATATCTAGGCCACTTTTCTTCAGATTAAAATTAACTTGTGTTTAGAAAAGGCTCTGTTAGTAGTGTCCAGGAATAGCAGTGTTCTTCATGATTATTAGACATCATGATCTTAACATGACACATATGCATATGCACTTTTGAAAATAATAATACAGAAACACAACCTCCAAATTGTGTTGTCAGAGTTTGTCATCTGTACAAGCATTTGTAAAGCATGCCTCTGGTATTCTGGAAATTCACATTCCTAGTGGAAAGTGAGAAATATACAGATTTATCTCAGGAATGGAAACAGTGCTGTGAGTGTGAACCCAACACCTGCAGGCCTGTCTTTTGCAAACAGATTGTATCTGGCTTCCCAATTTCTGTCTCTTCTCTAAAGCCTTTCCTCTCCATCTCTGGTGATCTATCCCTCCTCACCTCAGTCACAGATGTCCCACTGCCTTTTAACAAGCTTAATGCGGAACTAGGGATGTAGCTCAGTGCTAGAGCACCAGCCTAGCAAAGGCTAGTTTGATTGCCAGCACTGCAACAAAACAAAGAAAATTTGGAAGTTAAAGTTATTTTAAAGTTTCCTGTAACCAAGTGTTCTTTCCTAAACTAGGGATTGGTTTTGAAAAGATGGCACCTGAAAAGACTGGGAAGACAAAGTTTAAGAAGTTGTCAGCAGTGGATCTTTATCATTCTTTTCTGTGTTAATCATGTCAAAATACACACTTATTCTCTGTGAATCAAAACTTTTAATAACCACAGGGGCAAGCAACTCCTCTGTATACGCATGTGCACATGCTATGACCAAATCAAGGTTAGAATCTACATGTATAGTGACATATAGTAATCATGTTTGTAAAGGCTTGGTTTTAATGTCCTACCCCAACTAATATCAATTATCTAAGGTCTTCTTTGCTTCATAAGTCAATGACTGACTTATTTGGTTAAATATGTGCACACACACAAACTAACTCTGCATTTTTCATGTCTAGCTTTAAGCACTTGCTTATCTATTCTTGCCATTCTTTTTGAGTCTATTTTGTCTTTCTAGCATAGCTGCCCATCCCGAATATGGTACTTTTTAGTTATTAGTGCCCTGACACAGAGAGGGATGGGAAGAGAAAGCCAGATAGCATGGCCTATGGGCCTTCTCCACGTGCACAGAAAAGCTTTGGCTCAAAGGCTTGACTACATCACACAGATGCAGGCCAAGGGAGCCAATAGTTAGCATCTCTGTCACACTGGTAGGTAAAATTGGGTTGGGTGAATATTTATTCAACGAATATCAGCACAACTCAGTCTCCACTGTTAACTGTTTAGCAGAATATCCCAGGAATGGGCCTCCCATAACTCATGAAAAGAAAGCAGTCTACCTGTGCTAGGGTGGCTCTGGTTTCCCTGACAAGGGATCTGCACCTCTGCTGTGCCAGACTGGCCTCATGTGGACAGCACCTTGACAGATGTGCTATCTTCCTGACCGCTGGTACAGAGCACAGTGTGGAGGCCCCGCTTGCAGAAAGCAAGAGTTGGACAAGTAAAACTTGTCCATGTGTCTTGTCCTGGTCCTTTCACTTCCAAAGATGCTCTAAAGATCTACCATACACATATTTGGGCTAACTGGACACAGTCAGTCACAAGTCTAACTCTGAAAACACCTACAGAGCTGCAGAGGACATCAACAGCGATAGGACAGGCTACTCAGTTCTGTTAAAATGCTCAGTGTAACGACCTTCTCAATTAAAGAGGATAATTTGCCTGCTTTCTATTCTCAGGCTTATGAGGCAGAAAGATATTCTGGCCTTTGAATTGCATTCTTGAGGAAAGCAGGAAGAGAGAATATGAACACCGATCAAATTTCAATAGTCTTAAGGCACGAGAACTGAACAGAAAATATCTTTTCAGTTCCTCCTCGGTACTATGGATTTTAAAGACTCCCAGTTTATGGCAAGGGCCTAGTTTTGCAGGGACCTCTTGGGAGCAGGGGTCTGTTAAAAAATGGTGGGTTGTTTTCAGTTCCTTCTAGAGTTGGAGCCAACGCTTTTACTGACATGAGAACAAGGCAAAGGGATCCAATGTTTAGGTAACTAGTTAGTATTGTGGGGTTGGTAGATGATGTCAACATGGAAGGAAAACATGGTTGAAATACCCAGATCACTTTTCTTCAACAATTAAAATTAACCTGAAACTCATTCTTTACTTCTAGCAAACCTTAGCAACCACTGCTAAGGCAGTGATTGGATACCAAATAGAAGAGCAAGCAGTTGGACAATTTAACATCAGAAATTCCTCAGCACACCTACTGGACACACCATAGTTGTTCTTTAATATGGAGTCTGCATGGTACAGTACCAAGAAGACATTTTCTGAGTGAGGCCTGGCCCACTGGTGAGATGTCGTCACAGCAGGAGCGGGCTTTGCTTCTACTGTGCTCTGCAGGCCACATCTAAGCATCTATTTTCTAGACGAATACTCCGACATTGGCATCTGTATGTTTTAAAATTCCCAGAGGAAGAAAATCTAGTTCTTAGCAGATCTCAAAGCCTTAGATATGTGTGGTTACAGAAGCCACAGACATAGAGGCGTCTTTTTTCCATGTAAAGTACCTGCTTACTGCCAGATATAGAAGAACTCTCACAGCAGGGCTCTGTGCCAATGATCCTAACAATCCAGGGGGAAGGGTGAGGGTTGGTTTTACTCACCAGGAACTTGCTTGACAGGGTGAGGCTAGGCAGCTCTGCGGAAGCCTGCAGTGAGCAGCTACTTACATTCTTAGCTCATAATTAATCAAGGGCCAGTTTTTGAAGAGCAGATCTAGAAAGTACTACCAATACATATTTGTACTATAGGGACTGACATTTCTGATTGTACACAAATGGGAAAAGGTTGTGTGTGTGTCTTAGAAACCATTAAATCTGCCTACTTTGGGAAAACGCATATGACCTATGAAGTATGAAGGAAGTGAAGATGTGTTCCAATTGTCTTTATAAGCAACATTCTCAGAAAGGCTTAGGCAACTTAAAGGGAAGCAAAACTCAGAATGAAGAATACTGTAGTACAAAATTATGGCCAAAAAATACTGTATTTTTAACCAGTAAGATCATGGGGCATTATTATACAACATTAGGTGTTTTGTTTTTTGCAAAACTATTTCCCAACCCCAAACAATAGACAATACATGCATTTGAATGACATTTTAAGAACAGTAAATATTTTTTTTAAATACTGCAAGTTAAAAATGTTTTTGACAAAACTCCCTAAGTACACAGATCTAGTCAGGGCTTCCAACATGAGGGTGGATGTGGAGTCTGGCCAGAGGCTGTGATTAGAGTCCTTTAAGGAAATCCACCAGAAATAAATGTGTTTCAATGAAAGTGACCTGGACATACTAACAGTGTTTTTCCACTTTCCTTCCTAACCCTAAAAATAGCTCATTGAACAATCTTCCTCCCTGTATTTTCTTCCTGACTAGCAAAGCCAGAATTCCTTAATCTAAGTGAGATCCAATTTTACCAAATAGCTGCTTTTGTAACATGTAAATGTTGTTAAGCACTGGGTTCAAATTTTTTGGAGAGATGGAGGTCACAGTAGATAAGAAAGGTAGGGAGGACATATCTGAGCACCTACTGTGCATCGGGTACGTACGCATACTCTGAACAGATGACTTCAGAGGCAAGAATGCTATCAAAGGGGGGGTCGTAGCGGGGAGAGAGCAGGAGAGAGTATTGTTGTGAGAAAAACAGAGTGCAGAGGCTCAGCAAGTTAGCTGTGGAATAGCAGGTGTCTGGCTCCCAAACCTCTGCCTAACCACCACATACATCCAAGACTTTTATGTCTCCTAATTGTCCAGAACCAAAATGGAATCCCAAAGACACAAGTATTAGGACATCTAGTAAGCTGCATATGCTGTTAGTGTTCAGAGACAGTTAAACACACATTATTACCGTCCATTTTTGCATGTGTTTCTAACCAAAGATTTCTCTTTGGAATAAAACATTAATGTATGCCCAAGTACACCTTACTTGTATCAGTTGAGTTGCTGTTAATTACCACCTGAGTGGCCTGAAACCCTTATTTAATTTTAAGAAGAGCAGCGATATACATTACAATATTTGGGTACACTTTATTTTTATATGGGTTAACATTCTGCTATATTTCACTTCATTCGTTCTTTTGAGAAACTGAAAACAAAGGGGCACAGGGGTTCATCTGAAGGGATCTGAGGAATTTCCAACCAAGATCTGAGTCTTGCAGTATCTTGTTTCACAGCCCTTTCTTCCCATTATTATTTTTTGCAGATAATCATTTTGACCCAAATCCAGCATAAACAGCTTTTCACCAATTCCTACTTAAGACAACTAAAATTTACAATCATGTGGCAGTATAAATTTTTAAATTACAATTCGTACAATTTGACAATCAATATAAGTCTGAAGTACAAAAAGTAAATTGCCCTTTGGCTGAATTACCTTTTAAAACTATTAGGCCTGCTAATGTAATCTAAATTAAACAAAACAAAACAAAACCCCCATACTCCCAAGTTCCAGGTGTTCTTTAAATATCGCTGTGGATACCACCTGCCAGTAAACAACATACACAGGTTCCTAAGAAGACTCTCTCAGCTACTCGGGACATTCAACAGAGCTCTTCTGAAGGAAATGGTAAGGAAAACCCAACAGGTTCTGTAAGACCTAGTGACTTTTGCATGGGTGTGTTTTTTCCCTTTGTTTCAGATATGAGGCACAGACTTCTGAATTTAAGCTCTGTAAGGCATAGTAAAACCTTCAATTTACAAATAGGACTTCTCTGTGGGTGGGAACTGCCGCATTACACACAATAGGGAGACAGCCTCTGTAAACCGCACACTGAAGTGCTGAGGGACTCATGAGATGGTTGCTTGCCTGGTATGCTGAGGAAAGGTATTTGTGTCCTGTGTTTTGCTTCTGAATAAGACATGCCCAAGTCACCACAAAACTCACCACAAGCCCCCACTATCTAGAACATCAGCAACAGGAGTCGGTGGCCCAGCTCAGAATGCAATCACAATAGAGGAGAAAGCATGAGTAAACTGTTTTTGTACAAAACGGAGAAGCCCTTCCCGCCCCTCACCCCTTCAATAAAACCCCAAACAAGAAACAACAAAATTATTTTTAGCTTCATTGACTAGTGTGGATACAATTAGGTGTCTAGGCATCACTGTGGCTAGGGTGATCAATGTTTTCCTTTCTCAAAAGAAGGGATCCTGTCATGCACCCCAGAATGTGCAGCGAAGCCACAAACTTCAATTCTGCATAGCAAGTTCCATCCTCAATTCATAAAGACAACGCGGTGACTCTCCCTGCCTTGCTCAGCAGCTCTGAGCTTGAGATCAGGATGACTCAACTACATCTACTACAGCTCTATTAAATAGAATAGCTCGGTTCCTTGGGACTGCTAACACTTATGATCCTGTGATGAAGTTTTTCTCTATACACTGTAGGCCATCAAATGTTACTTTTTTCTTCTTTTTTATCTTTTTCCTTTTTTTGTTTCTTTTTTTCTTTTTTCTTTTTTTTTTTTTTATTTGCTGCACCAAATTCAAGGTTGCCTTTTCAGGCAAGCAGTGGTCTCTAGCTGATAAAACATTTCCTTAGTGGATCACAATAGCTTCTAAAACTGCCTTTCTAATAAAGGCCACCAGAGAGGTAATGCTAAACTGTGCATTTGCCAAATAAGAATATGAATCGTATAAAATCTCATATTCCAACCCCAGGTCAAATGGCAAAAGTTCTACAAAGTTGGTCTCTGTGTTTGTATAAAAGCTCTGACGGATGTCGTGTATTTGCTATGAAATTACCTTTGGGTCTTAGGTCAGCACACTTCTACTCAGGAATGTGCAAATGATTTTAGACAGCACGATGCTAGTACCGCTCTGTACGATAGTAAGGGTTTTTTTTTTTTCTTCTTTTCTAAATGGAAAAAAATATCCCAGTCAGAAATAAACTGACAAATTTACATTCTCCTCTCTTAAAAAAGTAAATAAAATAACATTATTCAAAATGTGAATTAGCTATAAGACATACAATACAATTACATAGATACATATCAATACAGCACATTCAATCTGCCAAAAAATTAATGATTACAAAGCCAGGATGGATGCTGCAATATCAAGAGAGATGTATGTACAACAATCAGAGCATTCATAATTGCACTATTCCTACACGCAATCTGTTAATTAAATTATAGGTGCTTCCTAGAGCAAGGGATTAAAAAAGTAAGCTGTGTTGTTTGAGGCCCGGAGAGCGAAGCATGGGAACACTTCATGACGAGTCAGCAATCTCAGCGCTCATACAGTGAGCTGCCCACTCATTCTCCCTCCTTTGTTACTCAGGAAAAGTGATTGACATGGACGTTCAGTTCGGACTAGAGGCAGCACTGAGACAGACCAGCATCGCGGTCTGACTTCCTGGCAGCCTTAGCGCAATCATAATGTACTTCCATCTCATGCCGATGTAGACTGCGACAGGCTCACTCACAGGCTCGGCACTGCTTGTGCCTGCTGACACCGAGAACTCCAAACATCTCCCTAGTACGATCATTACATAAATACAAGCTTGACAGAACACTGAGCAGTGACTTCTCAATAAATTCACAAATCTACCTTAAGTTCAAGCGACCAGTTCAAGAAGATTCTGAAGGTGGTAAAGCCAGCTTACTTTTTCCCCAAATCAAAGGTTTCAGGATAATACTATGAATCAGTGTGCTTGGCAGATTCACTTGAACTTAAAGAACATAAAAAGTGAATAAAACTGGTGCCAGTAGAGTTATGTGAAGAGACCACAGGGTGCTTTCTACACTGCCCATCTGGACACCGGCACTGAACTTAAGGGAAAAGAAAAGAATGGACCATGAGAAGCATTCAGTTAGCAACTGTTTGGCAATGTTTGTTTCCGGTTCACACCCAGCTATCATCTCCCTCACTGTCTTAATGCTTATGTTTTGAGGTGCTGGCTTTTACTGTTTAAATTTTTAATTTATTCTGTCTCATAAAAATCTGGCTTTGACAACACATACCCATAATAAAAATTATTTTAAAATTATGGCAAACACAAAGGGGGACAGGAGGGAAGGAAAGTTGGGAACAAACAGAAAATGAAGAAGCTACAAGAGAGCTCTGGCAGCAGCTGCTAGGGAATGTAGTGTCTGTTGGCATATCATTTGGCATCTGTGGTTTATAGAGAGGGTGGAAACCTAAAGAGAAGTAAAAGGAAGCAAGGAAGAGAGGAAGGATGTGGCACATAGAATGGAGAAGCAAGGACCTCTTCATAGCCTGTGACCACATACTCTGACTTCCAAACATTATTCCGAACAATCCAGCTAGGCTGAAGGTCTGCACCCAAAAGGTATGACTCTTAACTATCAACGAGCACCCACTGTCCTGGTCCAAGTGAGACAAGACAATATATATAATACATATATATGTATGTATAGAAGTATGAATGTATTGGAAAAGTAATACTAGGTGTGATGTGCATCCAAAGATACATTTAAAACCATAGTAGTAGTACATACACGCCTTCAACAGAACCACTGTTAAATGAAGACGGCTTTAATCGAATGGCACTGTCCTGACTGTATCACTCGAGAGAGAAACTTGACCAAGAATGGAACATGGAACAAGGGTAAATTCCATTGTAATATGAGAGAAAATAAAGTCAGCAGGGAGCTGTGGAACAGGAAGAAGAAATATCAGCTTTGTTTTGGTCAATAGGAAAGGGGAGGAAGGAGAAGGAAGAGAGAGAGAGAGAGAGAGAGAGAGAGAGAGAGAGAGAGAGAAAGAGAAAAGAGAGAAAGAGAGGAAGAGAGACAGAGGAAGGGGGAAACAAATGACAGGAGTGCTTTTATATTATGAGTGAATGACTGAAAATTTAAAATACAGCAAGTTGCAAGGTTTGCCTAAAAAAAAGAGAGAGAGAGAGGAAATGTGCTGGGGCTGTACTTCAGCATCCTGTTTCCTCTGAATAGTTTAAATAAAATCATAATATTTACTACAGCTCTGTGGACACGCTCACAGAGTCCAGGACGGCAATAAATTAGTATTATGCAAATTGTTTCCCACAGAAGCACAGTCCCTCTTGTTTCTCTTCAACAGCCCACAGGGAAGGGAAGAATGGTTTCCGGGAGGCACGGTCAGACCAGATTGTACTCCTTCAGGTTCAGCTGCAGGATGGTGTCCTTGACGGCAGCAAAGACAAAGCGGATGTTCTCGGTGTCTGTAGCGCATGTGAAGTGGGAGTAGATAATTTTGTCACTGTCGGGGTTCAGGTCCACGAACATCTTCAGGATGAATTCTCGAGCTGCCTGGGCATCTCTCTGGGGTCCTGTTTGCCAAGAGAGAGGAGAAACAAAGTTTGTTATGTGATCCACTACACATGTGTTCATCTGTTCAATCAGTACATATTGTGTCATGTCCTATGAAGACTGAATTTGTATTCCAGATCTATGTTAAATTCACTGTGTGATGATATGCACTGGTTTGCATTTTCTTATGCTGGTATGGTGTTTCTTATTCCTCATACGTCATCCCATGATAGTTTTATTTGGATAAATTAGAAACTTGTGATGGTTAGTTTTAAATGTCAAGTTGCTGCAATCTAGAATCACCTGAGAAGGGAGTCTCAGTTGAGGGGTTGTCTGGATCAGGTTACTGTAAGTATGTCTGTGGAGGATTGTTAATTAGTGTAGAGAGACCCCATCCATTGCTGGGGGCACGATTCCCTAGGCAGGGGGTCCTGAACTATACACAAGAGAAAGCTAGATATAGCAGGTAAGGATGTATCTATTCTCTCTTTGCTCTTGACTATGGATGCGATGTGACTACCTGCTTGATTGCCCCCAAAAGATAAACTGTAAGTTTGGACTTGTAAACTGAACAATTGTTTTTCTTGCCTAGGCTGCATTTTGTTGGGGTATTTTAATCACAGCAACAGACATGAAACTGAAATACCTGTGTGTTAGTGTAAGTTTATAGGATTGTGTTAGTTTCACAGTTTACCTCTTAACCCAGCTATCATCCAAATTATTGAGACTATTTATATTATTTGTTAAACAGGCTTCACAACCCCAAAACTGAGCAGCTATTACTCTATTCTTAACCCACTAAGTTAATCTGGCTACAGCCCAGTGTAAATCTCAGAGATACTTGCACTTTGTGGCTTTCCTGCTTCAGGTGAATCTCTTCTCTTCTCTCCTGCTTCTGCCTCTCGCTGAATCCCCCTCCTTCCTCGGAGGGCAGGAAGTCCAGCCCTATTCTCTTCTCTGCTTAGTGATTGGCTGTAAGCTGTTTTATTGGCATATCAGGGGACAATTGGGGAGCAGTGTTTACCTAACACTGAGACATGAGCTCCTCAGAACAAGGGCTGGTACCAGATATGGGGAGGTAAAGAAATCAGCATTTGAATTACACAATAACCTTACACGCCTACACGTGTGTCCTAGTTTGCTTTGTATTGTGGTGATAAACAGTAAGACCACAGAGTCTGGGGAGGAAAGGGTTTGTTTCAGCTTACAGTCCATTATGAATGAAGGTCTGAGCAGGAACCTGGAAGTAGTAACTGAAGCAGAAGCCATAAAGGAGCGTTGCTTACTAGCCTATTCCTCATGGCTCACTCAGCCTGCTTTCCTATACAACTCTGGACCACTTGCCTGGGAGTGGGACTGTCCATATTGTGCTAGGCCCTATATTAATCATTAATCAAGAAAATGTCCTCTAACCTTCCCTACAGGCCATTCTGATGGAGGAATTTTCTCAATTGATGGTCCTTTTTGCAAGATGACCCCAGCATATGTTAAGCTGGCAAAAAACTAACCAGTATACTTATACAATAATTCTGTAGTTGATTCTTAGATATAACCCCAACACAGAAGCAGTAAAAGAAAAATAAACTAAATCTTATCAAAATTAAAAAAATGTTCATTCTCAAAGTACATTCTCAAATGAAAAATATATTTAATTCACATATATGATAAGGACGTAACACCTAGAATATATAAAGATCATACATATATATAGTAAGTAGACACAAATTAAAACTAGACAAAAGACTTGAACAGTTTTGCAAAAGAAGGTATACAAATAACCAATGTTAACACAATATGCTTAACTTTGATATTCATTTAGGGAAGTACCAGGTAAAATCATGAGGTATTTTACCCATCTGCTAGCCTGGATATTATTTTAAAAGGGATAAAATAACCTCTGACAACAGGGGAAATGCACACCTCTTTCTGCCACTGGCACATCCACAATGGTACAGCAACTATAGAATACAGTTCAGTGGTTCCCCTAAAAGTTAACATAAAATTCCCATATAACCTAGCAATTCATCTAGTAGGCGAGCATACTCCAAATGTATTGAAGGGTACCTTTCATTAAGTGAATTCCAGTATCTTCAGTCACAATAGCTAATAAGTAGAAGTGACTCAACTCAATTGGATAAGCCAAAGGTGGTATCAGAAGTGGAAATTATGACAGATGATATACCATGTATGAACCTTGAAAATATTATGCTGAGCTGGGTGGTGGTGGCGCACGCCTTTAATCCCAGCACTTGGGAGGCAGAAGCAGGCAGACCTTTGCAAGTTTGAGGCCAGCCTGGTCTACAAAGTGAGTCCAGGACAGCCAGGGCTACACAGAGAAACCCTGTCTCGAAAAACAAAAAACAAAAACAAAACAAAAAGAAAATATTATTCTGAAATCAACGTGCCAGACATAGACAAATACAGTACGACTTGACTTATAGGCTGACCTGATACACAGACAGAAAAGTCGCCGGGTGCAATGGTGCACACCTTTAATCCCAGTACTCGGTGGATTTAATCCCAGAGGCAGGCGGATCTCTGGGAGTTCAAGGCTAGCCTGGTCTACAAAGTGAGTTCAAGACAGCCAGGCCTGCACAGAGAAACCCTGTCTGAAAAAAGAAAAGAAAAGTGGAGCAAAGGGACAGTGCACAGAGGGAGAGGGCCGAAGGGTGTCATTGCTGAGCTGGAATGGTGGAAATGCTGGCAACAGCTGCAGAGTGCCATAAATGTAATTAATGTCAAGAGATTACATATTTAAATTATAATTTAAATGTTCTATATGATATTTTAATGTGACATGCCTGAGGCCATTAGTAACTGCACGCAGGGTCAACTGCAGTCATCTCCATCAAATAGTTTAACACTTAGTTTCTGGAAAGTGTGAGTTTGAAACATCTAAGTTATTAACATCAAAACACCATCATCTTTCTGGTACTGAGCAGGTACACTGTGCACAGTGCCACTGCATGCCTGTGTCTCTCACTGCTACAAGCTAGTTCTAAATCAGTGAAAGGATGTGTCCCTTTCTTTCTCCTGGGCAAGCCCCGCCAGGTTTCACAGTGTGGGTCTGTCTTATGCTAGGCAACACTGCTGAGGCCCCACCACCAATTCTAAGGACCTTTATCTTCAGTCTGAAGCAGACAACCTGACAACTTTCAAATTAGCCCCATTACAGATTTGGGCTCCTATCTGTATCTCACACTGTCAGAAGCTGCAAGTAAGAGCTATGAAGCACAGCATCTCATTTGTGCACATAGTAACAGGGGTGCTTTGAGCTGGTAACTAAGGCTGCCAGCATAAAAAACGGAAGTGTGCCATTATTAAGATGTTATATATGTGAAACACTGTTCTGGCCTTAGCAATGTACTATGTGAAC
>CAJQZJ010034238.1:3828330-3860554 GCA_907164525.1 Lophiomys imhausi
CGTGGCCCCCACAGGCTCATGGCTCTGGACACTGCACCATGCTGTCCTTGGACCCCACAGGCTTATGGCTCCGGGCACTGCACCGTGCTGCCTCTTGCACTAGTGTTAATAGCACAAGTCTTTCTCAGTTGTGAGGTTGGGCACTTACCATCATATTCTGGGAAGTAGTCAACTAGGTGGGAATACATAATTTTCTCCTCTAGAAGATCTTTCTTGTTTAAGAAGAGAATAACAGAGGAGTTCTGAAACCAGGGATATGTGATAATTGTCCTAAAGAGTGCTTTGCTCTCCTCCATTCGGTTCTGGGGAAAAAGAAAATCAGAAAAAACAAGGAGTTAATTACTGATGATACAACTGGTGAACTTAATTTCTTAAATTCAATCTATCTTCTGTGTGCTTCCGAGTTTTAAAGCCTGAGTTGTCAGGATTTATATATAAATGATTCATGACAAACATCGACTGTTTTCGTTATGCCAACTGTCTGGTAGGCAACCAGAGAAGAACAGTAATAAAAATACCTGTTGAAATAACTTCTTACTTTGAAAAGAAAGTAATCAGGGCCTAGACGACAAGGCTGTATCTGACATACTGTAATAAATTTCCACCAAAAATATTCATTCAAAACCAAATACTTAAGATATGAATTAAGCACAAAATGCTAGGCTTCACTTTGTATTTTCTAAACATTTATTTGGAGCTTTACTATGCTTTAAGCATTCAAATCAAAGTTACTTAGTTATTCCTAAGCATATCTAGAATACTACTACAAGCTGTACACGCAAATATTCACACCCTGAGTCAGCAGGTACCAGGGATCACTGCTGTTCTTTGGTACACTCTCTCCGTGTTTCACTGTATGCACACCTGCACAACTATAGCTAAACAAGCAACAGCCTGGAGATACAAATCTAGTTTTTGTTTGTTTTAAGACATGGTCTCACTGTGTAGCCCTGGAAGTTACTATGTAGTCTGTATTAGCCTCAAACTCACAGAGATGTACCTGCTTCAGCTTCTCTATTGGATTTGAAGAAGTGTATTACCTTGCCTGGCAAAAAATACAGTATTTCTTCCTCAGAACTTGTAAGTGTGCTTACTCAAGGCAGGACTTTCAAGCTTACTCTGGTGACAGAAAGCCTGTGGTTTCTAAGAAATTAAGATAGCACATTTTCTCACATGAAGATGCTAATGGAGGGCACACATGAGTCAAGTCACTTCTCACACTCATCAGCAAAACAGTGTAGAGCCCACAGATTCTTCCTCAGCTAGCTGTTGCTCTTACATTAGTACATACGTGTGGGTGCTTGCGTGAGTGGGTGCATGCGTGTGTGTGTGCGTGCGTGCGTGCGTGCGTGCGTGCGTGCGTGCGTGTGTGTGTGTGTGTGTGTGTGTGTGTAGTATGAATAAAGTTACTGTGTAATTCAAATGCTGATTTCTGTACCCTCTATATCTGGTTGCAATATTTGTTCTGAGAATCTCCTGTCTCAATGTTGTGTAAACACTGCTCCCCAATTGTCCCCCAAATGCCAATAAAGAAGGTTACAGCCAATCACTGAGCAGAGAAGAGAATAGGGCTAGACTTCCTTCACTCTAGGGAAGGAGGAGTCAGGGAGAGGAAATAGGAAATTTAACCAAATGCATATGTTCAGGAGACATCAGGAGAGATTCAGCTGAAGCAGGAAAGCCTCAACGTGTAAGTATCTCTGAGATTTACGCTGGAGGGAAGCCAGATTAATTTAGGGGATTAAGAATAGAGTAATAACTGCTCAGGTTTTATGTTGTGAAGCCTGTTTAACAAATAATATAATAGGGTCTCAATTATTTGGGCGATAGCCGGATTAAGAGAGAAAGTGTGAAACTAACACAATTATATAAAGTTACACTAACAGTGTGTGTCTCCCTCCACACGCTATGGCATAGCACACGTGCAGAGGTCAGAGAGCAACTCTCTGTACACCATGTGGCTGGTGGAAAGACTTGGTGGCAAGCACCCTTGATCCACTGTGCCATCTCATCAGCCCACCTCGTAATTTAATTAACTAATTCATTTAGGGTTTTCTTTTTTCTTTTTTTTCCTTTTTTTTTTTTTGGAAAAAAGGTCTCTCTATTATGTTGGCCAGAAACTTAAGCAGACCATGCTGGTCTCGCCCTCACAGAATCAAAGGAATCAACTACCATACTCAGCCAAATGAAGCAATTGTAGATAGACATTGATGAAACATTACTTCATTGCTCAAGCTACAGTGCTCATTTCAGTGCACACTCTTTCACATAAACGACACACCTTTAAATGCATTTTATTGTTTACATGCTGTTAACAAAGCCAGAGGTAAATTTTATTTTAGAGAGTCTTGTCGTAAAGTGTAGGTTTGCCTCAAACTCAGGATCCTCATGCTTCAGCTTCCTGAGTGCTGGGACTGTGAGCATGCCACTGTGTCTGGCTTAAATTTCAGTACCTGGAGTTTACATCCTGAGACACAAGGACTTTACTGACACTTCAGATTTTATAGATTGAAATTTTCAAGACTGGAGAAAAGTGGCCCATGTACTGAAAGGACAGGGAAGAGAGATTACCTATAGAAAAGTACTAAAACGCTATACTGTGGCTTTTAAAGGACCCTATTTAAAGTGTGTGTGGGTGGGTGGGGTAGATTAAGCCCATTTGTTAGAAAGTCTCACTTTGTCCTCCCAGATCTCCAGAAGGGGCTGCTGGGCTCCTACAGGAAGAACCTGTACTGGGTCTTTTCTTCAAAGCAAGCAGTTAGAACCTGGGAGGAGATAGCAGGATGTGCTTAAATAAAAATGTACACTGAGCCCCCAGGTTACAGTGGGATCTCTGGGGACAGAGTCCCAAACCAAAGCCTTTAGGATGGCTGGCAGGACGAGCTCTCCTGAGCCCAGCACTGGGTCCCTGAGATGACCTGCTTAGCGCTGTCACTACACTCAGCTCTACTGCTCTTAGGCCACACTGATGGCAGAGTCTGCTCAGCACCTTCCTGCTGAGGATCCAGCAGGGGTGCCATTTGTGACTGATTTGGGCATTTTGTGACTGAGGGTGGCCCTTGGCAACAGAGGAAGGAGTGCTATCCCGACTCATTTATCAAAAGAGCTCTAACACGCCATTCCCAAGTGTGTCCTCCATAATGTTCCAACAGGTCTAGCTCTGTTCTTTCTCTTGTTTCCAAGAGGTAAGGGGCTTACATCAGGATTTTACTCAAGAAAAACTCCTAGACAGCTGATCATCAGTAGAAAAGAAAGCACATTCAGGAGAAACCAATGTGCTTTCTCCTGAAACAGACCTCACTCCTATGTGCACTGCCTGCCATATTCATAAGCCTCACTCACAAGGCGGTTACAAGTGAAGCAGTTACAAGTGCAGAGTGTGAGGTGAGGACTAATTGACTCTGCTCAGAAACCCAAGCTTGGAGGAAACAGTATGTTTGAGGAGGCATGTAGCTCTTGTTTTTTGTAGTTTGCAAGGGCAAGAAGGTTCAAGGAGAAAAATAAAAAGTGTGACCAAATGAAAATATTGATTTTTTTTGGTTCACTCTTAAGACAAAGCAGCCTGTAAGGTGGCATAATCTTATAGCCTTCTTTTCTTAGGGTTTTAATAGATAATGTCCAAGAGGATCAAAGAGGATTCAGTACAAGCTTCACTATGCCAGACAGTATTCTGCATTAACTATGAACTGGCCTCCATCTAGCCCCAAGGAGCCTTTCTATTGCTTGTCACTCAGCTACTACTTCTGAACCCACCTATGAAGCTTTGAATGCTGGAATGGGGCAGAAGAGACGGAAGGCACCTGCTAGAGTGGGGTCTGCTTGGTCTTTCTTCCTTTTTGGGTCACAGAGAAAGGCCATGTGCTTGACCACAGGTATCTAGACTCTATGAAGCCACCACATAGACATGGAAAAGGAAGGTTTTCCCAGCCAACATTGTAGTATTCAGTTGCACTTACTCCTAGCCCTGGCCCTCGCCGGCTGTAATTGGAGCAGGATCATGTGACCAGAAATGTCCTTCCTGTAGTTGAGTCCTGCTCAAGGCCACAAGGAGAGTTCTCACCCCTCACCTCTAATTGTACTGCATCTGAATGTAATCTCCTAATACACACCTGGTTAATGCTACCTATAGGCTAAAGCACCTACCAGTCCTAGCCTGGTATTCAGAGCTTGAAATTGCCTGATTTACATACCTACCTAATCTGAGACTCTTGACAAATGCTCTCCTCCATATAAAGAGACCCTATGTTACTGCCAGTACACAAGTGTGATTGCACTTTCTTGGCACAAGACCCACAGTGGCTCCAGTTCAAGTGGCCTTCCCCACAGCAGAATTCTATTGGCCTCTAGGTCTTATTCCCTCGTCCCCCTGGCACTATTGTGCTGGTGACTGCCCCTGTACTTGAAACTGAAGAAGACACTACACCAGTGCAGGGCTCATGGTACACATGGGAGATGAGGTTACAAAGGAAGGAAGGGTGTGATGGGAATGAGTCAGGGCAGGACCAGAGGTGAAGGTGGTTTTGAGTTGATGCTTGACAGAATGAAAGACTATAAAGAGCAAAAGAGAAGTGAGGGAAACAAGCCCTGAAGGGGCTGTGCAGTGAGTGAACCATTCCTCAGGGCTTCTGACTTCAGGAACTTGTGCATTAAATAAGAAAATCCTCTGTTTTGGGTACAGGAGACATTTCCTCCTTATTTGCATTGTGTACTAGGGGCAAGGATGTCGCAAACATGGTAGGCTCTCTGAAGAACACACAATTCTCAAAGGCTGTAACTGTAGCCTGCATGACTCCAACACTAGGGTGCTGTGTGACCAATCAGGTACAGTTCACCAAGAAGCTTTCCTTTTGGCTTGGGTGCAAACATCCTTATTATCTAAAAAAAAAGGCCAGAGCATGGTTACAGGGCCCTAGATCCCACTGGGAAGCTGGTTTTCTGCAGGCTGGAGTCTGGTCCAAGCCTGCATAAAAAGTTAATGAACAGCCTACCATGATATCTAATGTCTGTCCACTTTGGGGCTCTGTTGTTCATAGGCAAAGGCTGCATTTTCCTATTTCTCTTCAGGAAGTTGGTGCTTTTCTCTGTCCAGTCAACATAACTGAAGGTTCGAACAACTCTTCAGCAGCCTTTCCACATCATTAGTCTGTACTAAGACACACCTTCTCTCTCTCATGGTTGTTTTTAACAAAACAAACAAACAAAGAACAAGTTGGCAAAAAGACCCTTAACTCTTTTACCTGACACAAATCTGTAGGAAGACAGTATAGTTCTGAGTGAATGTGTGTTGAGATGGGCTTGGCCATATCAAGGACCCTAATGACTCATTCCCATGGTAGTGGCAATGTCTTCCCCAGGTGAGGCTCAGAGGGATGACCGAGCCTTCTTTGAGTCTGAGGGAGAATGTTGACAGTGTGTGGAGAAACGTCTACCAAATGAAGCTTTCTCCTTCTGGATGTTTGATGCCTGAAGACTGCTCCTGCGAAGATTAGGTAAGCCTACCTCCTTGTTCAGCTACACGCAATAACCCACCACCCTGTTCAACTGTGTATCATAAACAGGTCTTCTGGGTGTTGCAACCACTCCACTGGAGAGCCCAGATCACTGGATTCCTAGATTTCTGTGTCTGTCTTTTCTTCATTCACTTCCTGCTCCAGTCAGGCCAAGGTTATGCAAGGATGTGGCATAAGTCACCTGATTGCCTCCTTGATATTTTGCCCATTTTAGTAGCATGATAAATCATATTGAATTATAGAGTTCATATAAGTTCTAGAATAGTGCCTATACATATAAAACTAGATGCTGAGGACACAAACATGTAGAAACCAGATTCCTCACATTCCTGAGGGCTGACAGTCATCTGTGAGGTATTCATAGCTGGGAACCATTGTTGGAGGCAGGACAGAGCCCAGAGAAACCTAAAGGAAGCTTTTAGGATGGATACAGCAATGCCCCACACTATCAGTGGTTATTGAGGGTAAGTGGTTCACAGTTGTTACCTCCTGATGCCAGAAGCGCATGGATGTGACTGTTTCCTGTGCTTCTCATTAGAAAAGACCACCACAGCCTTCTAAATAAACAAGGTCAGATGGACAAGCAGATGTACAGACAGAGAATACACACAGGAGGACACTCAGGAAACAGACTGCTCAGTGAAAGGGTAAAGTAGTTTACGATGCTTTACAGAATTCGTTAACCCAGACCTTCAGGTTAGGACACCCACCAGCCAGCCATACAGACACCCACTGTCTGATGGGTCATGGGTGTGTACAAACTGCACATGACAGAAATGTTGCACAAGGCACCATTTTTAATCTGTGCCATTCTATTTAGGAAACTGTGGGGGGAAAATCATCAAAATAAGCAGATTTTATGCTTTGGAAATCCAAGACAACATCTTAAGCACCATCTTCTAATTGCTACCACCGGCTTTGCTCCTTTTTTTTTCATATATACTGAAGAACATCTCATAAATTTTGTTAAATATCATTATTTAAGAATATTTTTATTTATTCTTTGAGAATTTAATACAATGCATTTCAATTATATTGACCCTCTATTCTTTCCCCAATTCCTTCTAGATCCACCTGGACTTCTCTACATGCTCCCCAACAACTTGTGGTTTTTTTTTTTTTTTTTTTAATAATCCAGCAAGTCCAGTTTGTGCTGCCTATGTGCCCATGGGTGTGGCCATCCCCTGCAGTGTAGGCTCCTACTGGAGCCAAAGCCTTTAGGAAAACTAACAAGGTTTATTATTTTAAAAGAGCAAAATCAAATTATTTACTTCTACTTAATTACTGTATGTAATAACTCATGATAATGTAAAATATGAACCAAGAATATTATCATTTACAGCACACCAAACTGACTAATTTTAAAACTCAATTCTCCAACAGGGAGCCATGAGGTCATCCCTGTAGTGTTTGTTTCATTTCAATTATCTACTGTTTACTAGATCAACTAAGGCACAACTCAAGAGGCAATTCAGAGTCCCATTAAGTGCAGCCTGCAAGAGACCTTCTGTGTATTTCTTTCCTCCCTTGATTATTTAGGATAAAGCTTCGCTACTGTTGGAGGTTGGGGGGCAAAATGTCCAGAAATTCCTAAGGATCTGCAGTGCTGCTGTGGCAGACTGAAGGGCCAGGGCTGGGAGTTGGGTATTTTGGTTTGAGAATTAACTCTGCTGCAAATCCTCTCTATGACCCTGGCAAGGGGCTGGGCCTCAGTTTTCACGTATCTCCTAGAGTTTGTGACTACAGAATGAGACAGAGCATCTACTTGTGATCAGTCACAAAGGTAGCCATGATACTGCGGCACAATACCATATGTCAACCTCTTGGTGAGGACATTTGCTCACTTTAAATGTCCGGCTCAAAAGGAGCCAGTGAAATCTTTCCACTCTCTAGACTCGCACACGATCCCAGATCCAGGCACACTTGGCTGCTAAGAACTGGAAAGTCACTCTGATCTCTTACCACTTGGCCCAAGCAGAGAAAGGATGCTTCTGAGAGTCTCCACAGTTAAAGTGGGTATCTTCAAAAATCTCAGAAAATGCTCAACTCCCAACCCAGACAAAACCAAGAAGACAACACACACATGGCATCAGTGAAAAGGTTAGGGCAAGAAATTATTACTTCCTTAGCTACCTCCCTTCTGCTACCCAAATCAGAAAAGAGGGGTAGAAAGGACAGGAATAGCAAATCCAGCTGGACACACATTGTTTCCTCAATGATTTTCCTAGTCTTTGCAAATCTCTGCAAGCAACTATTTGAGATCAAATTAGGCGTGCCCTCCAGGCTTGAAGATGGCTCCAGGAAGTTTTCCTATGATAGCTTTGTACACGTGTCAGCACATTCTGCTGCCCAGGATGTGTGGAGAGGCAAAAGAACAGAACACATTTGCCTGTTCCCAAGGTCTAACATTTTAGGCAGAGATGAGGCCACAGAATGGGTCCCTGTTAAGTATAGTACCCCAGCCTATAGCAGAAAATCAGTGGGAAGGAAGGGTGAGAGGAAGGGGTTGGGAGAGACAGACAGGTCAAGGATTGAAAAAGGAGAGGAGAAGGGCACAACAGAAGAAACTGGAAAGACATCTGACTTTCTGTGATGTAGATGTGTAGTTTTGGACCTCAGAGACTGAGACCACTTCCTTTACTATTTTCTGGCATTTTACTTCAGTCACAAGATTAAACAACAGCCTCTTTTCAAAGACTATTTTAGAATGCATTGGTCTTTCAACTTAGCGATCACATACCCAGCCTTTTTAAGCTGACCTGTGAGTGAGTTAAAGCCCATCTGTAATTTTTACACGAAGCTCCTCTTTTCTCAGAGCACTCTTGCCTAGAGTGGAGTGGCCTCAGATCTGACATCCCATGTGCAGGTACTGCTGACCTTTCAGTTCACTGACCTTTCCTCCTAGTCACCCTGCTTCCCATCTACACCTGGTACCCTGTGACACCATCTTGGACAATTTGCTGGCAATTCTAGAGAGACCACTCTCCTTCCTTTCTCACTAATGTAACTGTGTTTCAAAACCTAAACCACTGTCCTCCACACTACCTTTAAAATACTCTTCTGTCATGCTTCAAAATAAAGATTCTGTACTATCTCATCAGTGTAATGTCTTCCTCCCACTACATACGCAGGAGCCTGAAGTCCCCTGGCCAGTACTGGGTGCTTCTTTTATTCTACTTTTAATGATGACCAGAGTGTTCCATTTTCAAGCCTCTGAGTTGATAGCTACAATATCTGTTTCCAGGAGCACTAATGGTAAAAGCCATACATTTCACACCATGAAGATAGACAGACCTCCAGAGTTTAGTCAGAACATCTTATTCAGCATTCGAACCTATCTGAAATTCTTTGGGTCTGCATTCACATAAACGAGACTCCAGCAAGTGTCTAAGGATGTTGCACTGAGCCAGTCATTAAAGAACCAAAGGAACAACTATGGACCTATACAATGTGGCCACTCCACAAGGTGGACTCTAATCTTGGAGCACAGTGGGCCCATTACTAATGACTATGCCAAGAGACCACAGGGTGATCTGGTTGAAAAGTATCTATTGTCATTTCATCGTAGAGCAGTGGTTCTCAATCTGTGGGCTATAACCCTTTGGGTGTCAACTGACCTTTCTACAGGGGTTGTAGATCAGATATCCTGCATATAAGGTATTTATGATATGATTCATAACAGTAGAAAAATTGCAGTTATGAAACAGCAACAAAAATAATCTTATAGTTGAGGATCACCACAACATGAGGAACTGTATTATAAAGGGTTGTAGCATTGTGAAGTTTGGCAATCACTGTCTTAGATGATCTGCCTGAAAAATATCTCACTTGCTGAAATCTACCTCTGTACTTCTTTGCTAGATTTAGACAGAGCCATACTGAAATGAACTCAAGGCAGAAAACAAGGAAGAAAATACATTTTTCTAGAGATCTCAGTGATTCTTCTTTTCCTTGAGCATGAGGGAGACAAAGTGAGTTCTCCATGCTGGCACCAGTCCATGTGATACACTCTGCTGATAGCCTCCCCACTGGAACCCTGATGAACCACAGACAGAGGAAGTGATAGCATGCTAAGTTTAAACTAAAATCAATGACTATTGAGCTATAACAGCAGATCTCCAAGCTCTTGATTAGGACAACCCAAGAGACTCCTGCAGGAGGTGACACAGCTTACACACCCCAGGCACACGCAAAGGCGCTCAATGCACTGCTCCCTCTAGGACCTCCTTCCATCCCTTCCAAATCTCTCCCATCAAAGTACACCCGGTGTGCAACGCCACAGCAGATGACATGCACAGTGAAAATGCAACAAGTCCCTGTGCATTTTGGAATTTCTCTCAGCAATGCCAGGTTAATGGCTCTAAACTGTCTGCGGACTTCTATGGGTTTTGCTCTTTTTGTCTGGATCTGTTTACATTCCTAGTATGCTGGAGTCATCCTATCTTTCTTATTAGTTTGTATTTTATGTGCTAGGTATTAAATTATTGAGAGAAGTCTTCCTTTAGTCTTTGAAGTCAAATTTATAATATTGAAGCAGCTGACCTTAACATTGCTAGGCCTCTGTAACTAGAAAGCAGCCCCACCTTACTGTAAAAACTTTCTTGTAGTGGAGGTTTGGATTTCTTTGGAAACACAGCTATGTGGAAAATTTGTAAGGAGTTTTCAGAAGGGAGTGCTTCTAAAAAACAGACTCATAAAAGGGGCATACAAAATCAGCCTAAAGTTTCGCACCTGTGGGGAACACCTGGGAGAGCTCAGTTGTCTTGGTCAATAGGTGTACCTCAGGAGGAGGGCATAAGATTGGCTAATGAGAAGACATCCTAGTTCATAATTAGAGAGAGCGTATAAAAAGGAAGGCCTGGAAACTCGAGAGGACTTTTTGCTTGGCATTGACTCTCAGTGCTGCTCATAGCTGCTTCACCTCAAAAGACTCTAGACAAAGGTTGCTGCCAAGACTTGCTGAGACTTTCAGCTGAGGCTGTGTGGAGCCCTGGTTTGGCATAGCCCAGGTGAAAAGCTGCAGCCTGAGACCCAGGTAGCACCTGAGGGCAGCACCTGACCCATAGATTTGGTAGGGCCAGACAGATGGAAGAGGCCACCACCCCAAGTGGGGGTGCACCAACAGCCTGTGTGTGTCTAGGCCAATGGACGGAAGAGACCACGGCCACAAGTGAGTCTGCCTCAACGGCCAGCTTCTAGACCATGCACCAAAGGGGTTCAGCTAATTCAAGTGGACAGGAGAGACCTCAGCCCCAAGCAGGGGGTACAGCAACTGTCATCTCGATAGCTGGGTGACCACTGGGCTGCTGATGATTGTGTGTTCCTTTTGGTGAATGCTGCTTTGAATGAACAACTGATTAATTGCTCCAAGATCTTGCACCTGAGAACATCTTCATTTTGGTATCCTTTCTCCTGAGCCCGTGAGTTGGCTAGAAGGTGATTAGAGTTATTAATAAGGAGTTTATAAGGTTCGTCTATACTTTCTGTGTGCCAATGGGCCACTCTCAAAGTCAGCTCAGCTTCCTTTTCTAGCCAGCTTGGGTAGATAGTCACAGCAGATTGTAAAAGACTCTGCATGCTGTAATTCCTCACAGGTGCTGTTGGCGAGGAGCAGTGTGCGCCTGAGCACCAGCTTCATTGCTTTATTTTTCTTCCTGATTCTATGGTGATGAACAATAACTTGGACAAATTGAGACCTTACAAGGGAGACAGAAACAGGCTTTGGAAATATGCAGATAAAAGATTATAGAGAACAGGCTTGAGCCACAAATTCTGGGTCCCAGAAAAGGACATAGACAACCAATCATAAATATTAGAACTTCAGACTGAACCTGACACATTTTTTACATTCTTGGTTTACTAGCCTGGGACAGTCTACATCAGGGAAAATAAAGATGAAATAGTGGAAGTAATTTAGTACAGTATTTGTTTTATTGTCTCAAAATACTTTTATGAATAGGTCATAGTTCGGAAATGTGGCTAGATGATTCTTTGGATAATAGGATGGGATGTTATCAGTGGGGTGAGAATTTGACTTGCCTTGTATCCAAAGAGATAAATCTTAAGAATTTATATGGATGGCATCTTTATGTGTATGCACATCCCTGTGTGTGAATGGGGGTGTACGTGTGGAGGTCAGAGGATGACCCTGGGGGAGTCGGTCATTGCCTCTCACCTCCCTACAGGGATGCTGAGATTACAGACAGGAGTGGCTGCACCTGGCACGTCAACTCTTCCACATGATGGTGCAGCATGTGCTTTACCTACTGAGCATTCTCTGGGGCTGGGAATAACATTTTTGAGCCCTGCTCATTGGGGGTAGCACCAGGCCAGGTTCGTGGAGGTCGTTTCATTCACTCTGGCTCCTCTTGCCCTTTCTTTTACCTGCCACAGACTGCAGGCACATGACTATAAGTTCTACTGAAGAACAGACAGTAAGTAAAAAATGATAGATAAGGTAAGGAATGAGAGTACATTTGGTAGAAATTCAGGGGGTGCAGATAAATAAATCAAACAAGAACACTAAGAAGAAAGGTGGTATAACCCACTGGCTTACAAGGGTTTTCAGAAGAATATATAAAATATGCTGAATGTAAGTCCTTTTGAATGAATTTGGAATTTAAGGCTATATTTCTGCTCTATAATGACTTGATACAATAGGATCCATACAGTTACAGATGGGGCTGGATTTGCCCTGAGGGGAGCCACAGACAACTAACCCTTTTTATGCATAACAGCATGGAATTTCCTTTTTAAACATTTATTTATTTTTATGCTACATATATGGCTGTTCTGCCTGAATGCATGTCTGTGCCCCACATGTTCACAGCGCCTGGGAAAGTCAGAAGATGGCATTTGATCCTCTGGAACTGGGGCTACAGAGAGCTGTGAAATGCCATGCAGGTACTGGGAAATGAACCTGGGTCTTCCACTAGAGCAACCTGTGCTCTGAACTGTGAAACCATCTTTTCAGCTTGAATGAAGAGTAATGAATGTTCACACTAATTTTCCCAGGTGAAGAAACTGACAGAAGAACAACTTAAAAAATATATCTTGGGCCAGAGAAGTGGCTTAGTGGGTAATGAGCTTTCTGCTAAGCCTGACATCTGAGTTTGATCCCAAGAACCCACATGATGGAAGGAGAAAAATGACTCCTGCAAGTTGCCATCTGACCTCTACACACTTGCTATGATCTACACAAACAAACAAACAAATGTGAAGACAGAAAAGAATTTTGAATCACTGGTAACATTAATTTGGGAGTATTTACTAACAGCTCATGCTCAGGAGATTCCTAATTTATAACAAAGCACAGGCAGATAGAAAAAAGCTCAGATAAAGCACACATGTCACAAAATCTCTGAGTTTTAACTTCTGTCTTCGAGCTTATAATTCTCCCATAGAGTTTCTAATTTTCTTTGAGGGGGAAAAAGCATCTATTTTCTTTACTAGAGTTTTAAGTCATTTGTTTAATATTTAATCTCAGGGCATTATAACATCTAAAAAAAGGCCTTTCAATTGTTTTTAACCCACACATGAGGCATAAAAATCAATAAAATTATTGTGAAATAGTCCTTATATAAAGATGAAGATATCCTTTTCATGCTGGCTGAAGCTACTTTCAAAAACTTATACACGAGTTGGGGAGATGTTGCAGTGGGGAAAGTGCCTGCCATGAGCATGTGAAGACCTGAGTTCAAACCCCCAGAACCCATGGAAAGCTGTGCATGGCTGTACATATCTGTAATTGCAGCATTCCTACCATTCCTGTCCACACATATTACACATATATGCACATGCACACACATGTACACAGAGACTCCACAACCTAGTTAATGGGAGACTGACTAGTAATAACCCAAGTGTGGACTCGCTCTGCCCTCATTCAACTTCCCTCTTTCTCCGTACCACTGGCCAGCAGAATGAAGGGGCCAGGGGAGACAACATTACAACTCAAGCCACTGGTGGTATCGGGGGTGAGTTGTGACTGGAGGCTTGCACAATGACTGCAGGTTCCATGATCTCCTCTGCCTTATTCCGTCAGTGCTGGCATTGTGACAGCACCAAGTCCTGGCATCATTAACCACCATATTCACCGCTTGTTTAGAAAGTCAACACCTTTAACTTCACTTACATGCAGTCCTGGTCTAAAACAGTATTATCTGAAAACTCTACAGTGTTCTACTATGTTCTGCACTAACAAACTTTGAGAAGCAGTGCACATTTTCTTTTTTTTTTATAAGTATTTTTTTTTCTTCAAGTTACATCTCAGTCGCAAACCCTTCCCTATCCCACCCTTCCACCCTCTCCCCCCGCAACAGCTTCTCTTTTCATTCCAACAAATGGTTCTTTCTCTTATAACAGTAAATTCTATACAAAACAGCAGAATTAAATATGCCACATTTATGAGAGTTAAATGGCCCAGTATACCTTCCCAATGGCATTCAAAGATGTGGTCTTAAATTAAGATTTTTTTTTTTGATATCATGACATATCAGCTCCTGACAGCACCCCCTATTCTACTCCAAGTAGAAGAAAAGCATCGAAGAATCTCCAGTGTGAGATGGTTGAATTAGTGGCAAGCCTATGTCTTGGCATGTAAAAACTCCTTGCTTCAACTGCAGACAGACAGCTGTCCAAAAAGGACAAAACTTGGTAGCAGGGAAGTCGACAGCCTAGCTCTGCCAAGACAGGGTAGGTAAGTCCTTCATAATCCCTGCTCTACAACAAATGTCTGTCAGAGAAACAGGACCCAAAGGCTGAAGACTGATGCTGGAATGTATGGAGAGAAAATGGGAACTGTCCAGGTAGTCACTGGTATGTCATTTCTTAGTTTTGGAAGCTGCAGGCCCTGCACTTCCTATATAATCAGATATATTTATCCTTCTCAGCTCTCTGAGGTGGTTGAAGAATAGACAGCTTGAGTCTCATAGTTAAATTTTGAGTTGTTTAGGAATCAAGAGGGCGTTCTAGATCTAAGAAGATGGTTTTAATAGTGATGCAAGTTAGTATGAAAGCTAAGTCAGTTATAGAACTTTAAACTCATGGAGATGGTTAGAAGGTAGAAGGTTAAAGTCAGGGGCCAAATATGTATGAACTGGACATTGGGAAGGTATACTGGGCACATTTTCTTTAAACTCCAGCATAATATATAAAATGTCCACATGGCAGTAATGAATATGAAAGGTGGAAAAGGTATCACCAACTATGAGAAACTAAGTACCCTTAGACCACAATAAAATAAAATATGGCCACAAAAGGCTAAGAACTTATAAAGTTAATTTTTATAATTTAAATATTTTCCTCCATAGTTGCCTCTTACTTTTTATCATGAGAAAAATTTACTCAATGATTTTTTTTCAAGATTTTAAATAAAATAGTTTTCTAAAACACATGCAAAAGGGCCTTATTATTAATTTGGGCAGTTAGACAAAAATAAAAATAAAATAACAGCAAAAAACAACAAATATTAAGGCTCTACTTGGCATAAACACATATTCTGGATGATCCAAAGGAGTGGAGATCACTGGAAGCTAAGAGATCCAAACTAGTGAAATACAAATAAGCAACTGCAGATACAGCAAACAGAAACTGAAAAACTGCACAAAACTGGTTCCTCGAGCCCTGGAGTGGACAGACTGGAGGACCAGGTATCATGAAGAAAGACCTGAAGGGAAACATCAGTATACAAGCAAGCTTCAGTGAATTACCTAGGAAATACTTAGGTAAAAAAAATCAGAAGGGCTGGGGTCCAGTTAGGTCAGTGATAGTCTGTGCAAGGCCCTGGCTGCAATCATATCAGTGTGTGTACACACACACACACACACACACACACACACACAGCCCTAGACACCCAAAACAAAACAAAACAAAAGCCAATATATAATCTTAGACCATATTAAGTGCCACAAGGAGCCAGTAGGTGCATGGTTTACAGACACGAAAGCCTCTCAAAATTTAAATCTCTGGGGCTAGGGCTAAGGAAATGGCTCAGCATTTAAGAGCACTTGCTGCTTTTGCAGAAGTCTGGGATTTTGGTTCCCAAAACTCATGTGTGGCAATTCACAACTGCCTGTAAGTATAGCTCCAGGACATTCAATACCCTCTTCTGGCCTCTTTGGGTACCAGCATCACCAACCACCATGGGATGAAATAACTGTTATGGAGTCCATACAATATAAATGGAGAAATATCTGAACTTGTAAGTACAGATGTGTTAGAAACTACAGTATTTCTATAATAGGGATAAGTGATAAAGAAAACATATAGAGAAAGGAAGTTCCAAAGAAATATTAACTATAAACTCTGTAAATTTCTTATAATTCTTTATGCTGAAGTAGCCCTGAAGGTTGGTGTGTGGTGTGTTGTGTGTGATTTTGGGGGAGTGATAGTGGTGGGAGGTCTATGCTACAAATGATTGTCCTCTAAGTGTCAGAATTGTCAGATTAAATAACATTATATACCCTTCCATAGAAATCAAGCCACGTATAGTGAGCAGCAGAACTGAAAGGCAACACTGGCCAACAGGAGAGTAATGCTTTCATAATGTTTTATATCTGAAAATGCTATATCCAACCAAACTATCAACTAAGCATGAGGGCAGAATATGTACACATGGATGGGATTTCAAAGCTTGCAAAGGTCTGTTGGACCTTTCTTTACTAAGAAAACTACAGGCAGATACATCAAGGCTGAAATAAAAACATTAAAAAAAAAGGATGTTAATATAGATCCAAGAATTGTGAACTTAATAGAGAAAAAGAGGCCAAAGGAATTTTAAGGATGACAGCGTGCAGGGTGGAGCCTTAGTCTGAAAATTACATGGCTTCAAAGTCAGTATATTTTTTCTCCTCTATTTACCCATAATGACAATATCATCCCTTAAGGGATTAAGAAAATGTTATCATTCAGAATAAAGGGAACAACACAGAATAAAGGGAACAACAGGAGTCCTGAATGAATGTGTGCTGCTAGAGGCATGGCCTCAGCTCCATTAAAGAGGGAAAGCCTTC
Source organism: Lophiomys imhausi (assembly GCA_907164525.1). Taxonomy (NCBI): domain Eukaryota; kingdom Metazoa; phylum Chordata; class Mammalia; order Rodentia; family Muridae; genus Lophiomys; species Lophiomys imhausi. The sequence continues at coordinate 3,844,853 of CAJQZJ010034238.1, forward strand.
CCTGGGTGAGACTCAGAGGGATGCAAAGCCTTCCTCTGGTCCTCTGGGTATATTGATACTATGTGCAGAAAATGACTGCTGTAGCTTTCCTCTTCAGATGTGTAAGGCCAGAAGACGGTTCCCCTCCAGAGCCTTCTCCTACCTAGATTAGCTAAACCTGTTTCCTTGTTCAGGTGTATGGGATACCCTGCCTTCTTGTTCAACATCCTGAGCTTCTGGGGGGCTGTGGTTTCTCCAGCCCAGAGCCTACATCAACAGATTCAATATTTTCTGTGTGCCTGTGTCTTTATTCCCTTGCCACCCCATCAAGTCAAGTTCCTGAGGCTGTGCAAGAGCAAGGCGCAAAATACATAATGCTAGTGAGCATGCCTGAAGCGTAGAGGTGGCAGGAGCATGTGTACGGTGAGGTGCTGAGGAGTGGCAGGAGCATGTGTACAGTGAGGTGTGAGGAGTGGCAGGAGCATGTGTACAGTGAGGTGCTGAGGAGTGGCAGGAGCATGTGTAGGGTGAGGTGTGAGGAGTGGCAGGAGCATGTGTAGGGTGAGGTGTGAGGAGTGGGAGGAGCATGTGTAGGGTGAGGTGTGAGGAGTGGCAGGAGCATGTGTAGGGTGAGGTGTGAGGAGAGCCTGGAAGTCAGCCAGGTTAGTCTTTCCTGTCTCTGTTCCCGTTTCCTGATTAATAGTCCATCCCACTTCATTATTAAATGAAAGACAGTTCAGCGACAGACATACTAAGAGTCGTTGTCTTCAGGTGTTGTTCTTTAACGAAATGCTTCAGTACTCAGCTTTTCACTTAAACCTGTATCTGACTTCAAGTGAAGTGGCATCTTTTTCTAAAGCTGACATTTCAAGGGACTGACAATCTAAATCCTAGGCAATGGAAATACAGTCAATGGCGTAGGCTTTTCTAAAATGAGTCTGGATGTGCCAGTAGATTCACCACTTTTCTGGGAAATGGAGATAGTCATTTTAATGCTCGCTCCCCCAGTTAGCTTTTAAGGGAGAGATGGAAGTTTGGAGAGCCTTATTCCTAAAGTACGCACTACGGTAAATGTGCAGCATAAACTGCTTCCCATTAAAACACCCAGAAGACGACGAGAGTGGACTGTGAAGGATGGGGCACGTCACTGCAGGGATTCCTGGCTACAAACTCCCTTTCTGGTTAATGGAGCAGTTTTGAAGTAAACAGTCTCTGAACATGTGGGAGATCCTTTTATTCTCTTTTTTCACTGTGTAGAGTTGTTCAGGAACACACCAAGATCTGGATGCTCAAAATTATATAAAATGGTACAGTAGTTTTCATCTAACCTGCACATGCAAATATTTTAAATAACCCCTAGAACAACTGTATCAGTTAATACGATATAAATACTATGCCAATAGTCATTGAAGGAACAGCAGCAAGAACAACCTTGTATGCAAAGAACCCCTTCTCATTACTAAATATTGTCCATCCACGCTGGGTGGATGTGGATAAGAAACCTTGGGTATAGAAGGTCGAATGTATTTACATAAAGTTATGACAAATGATAACATTTTTCTCTTGGGACACTGGGACAGGTCTTCCAGGTCAACAGCTGTTGGTGTGACTGTACTGCATACGATTCAAACATATACACTGACATCTATCTAAAATTGTGCTTTCCAAACTAGTGATTATGGTAAAAAAAAAAAACTTTATATAGCAACCTGGACTAGTCACTGACAAAAACATACTGGCACACAGATGAAATTAGTTTCACAAAAACAATACTTGTCTGTGTAATACGGCGTGCGCTCTACTTCACTCAATTTCATTCTGTTCCCCACAGATATTCCAGTCTTCTGCACTGAAAAACTTATTTGGCAAGACTCATTAAACTGAGCTTTTGCCAGGGATGGTGATGTACGACTTTAATCCCAGTACTTAGAAGTCTGAGGAAGAGAACTGTGAGTCAAGGTTAATCTAGGCTATATAGGAAGCCCACAACACAAAACCAAACAAAGGTTTTATTACAAGCCTTTGGGTTCAGTTCATAGCAGGACAAGGACAACAAAAATAAATCTGGCAATTCTTTCTATCCATTTAAAAAGATTCCCAACAACCTCAATTACACTAACTGTTGTATTTATTATAAGATTATCTGAAATATGGACTTGATACTCAACCTTTTAAAAATGTAAAATACAAAAACAAACTAATCTGTGTCTTTCCTGAAGTTTTAATCCTAGTGCAGCTTTAACTTAACTTTAAATGGAGAAGTCATAATAAAAAAGGTTAAGTGTAAAGAGGGCTTTGTGATGATTATAATACCACCTCAATAGTCATTTTCACACTACCAATCTTCAGGTAAAGAAACTGAGTCAGTCAAGGTCATTTTCAAGAGGGCATAGGAAAACTAACCCCACCACCCTTATTCTACCTGAGGATGTCTGTAATTTTCTTTTATTATCTTTATCTCTACCTTTCTTGAAGCCTTCCCAATAACCAGGCTGGGAAAACAATTCATTCCTCCTCTGAAATCACGACTGTGACGGCCCTCATAACATTAACCACCATGTAGCTTTTTGGAGTATAAGCTAGTTCTCTTACCTATGTCTCCCAACACCCACACATCAACCTTGTGGTGGAGCTCAACGTATTCTTCTGTTGTGTGAATGAACATTTTCAGAAGGGGAAACGGACATGTATCTAAATAATCCGAGGTGGGGTAGCTCTCACATGCACACTGACTCAGCAGTGGCGTGGGTGGAGCCTGCACAGTGCTGTGGCTGTACAAGTTCTTCTCTTTAGCACACTCCTTTTGATGGTTTTAAGAGTGACTCTTGTGTACAGGCAATGGAGTCCTGCTTAGTGATGAAAGATGACTGAGGGAGCCAGCAGTATCTCAAGCAGAAGCCCAGCACAGGGTCAGTGATAGCTTACTTTCCCCAAACTTCTGCCAGCACTATACTTCTGGAAGACTTCCCTAGCTCTCTGTGGTTCGGCCCATGATGTGTGCTAGTTCCATATTTTCTCTGCAAATAATGTCAACCACAAAAATGCCCTAGTGTGATGGTTTAGATGAGAATAACCCCTGTAGGTGCATATATTTGAATATGTCTTCCCCAGTTGGTGAGACTGTTTGGGAAGGATAAGAAAGTGGCTTGTTGGAGGAGGTGTGTCATTGGGCTTTGAGGTTTTAAAAGCCAACCGCAATCCCAGTGTCTTCCTATCTCTTGCTTGTGGATCAGATGTGAGAGAACAGCTTACTGCCATGCCTTCCCAGCAATGATAGACTCTTCTTCACCTTCTGGAACCATAAGCCAAATAGATCCTCCCTTCTATATGTTGTATTAATCACAGCAATAGAAAAGTAATGAAACTCTGCTAAACTAGTAAGTCAGGGCTCAGCCATCATCAGAGAAGCTTCTTTGTGCAGTACATGGGAACAAACACAGAGACCCACAGCCAGAGAATGTGCAGAGTGAAAAATCTTGCAACATTCAGTCCTTAGTGGATGCCACCACCAAATCCCCCAGGGATCAGGGAACTGTATGGAAGAGGAGGTAGAAAGATTTTAAGAGCAAGAGGGGATGGAGGGCACCAAGGAAACAAGGCCTTCTAACACAGCAGGACTGATGTATATATGAACTCATGGAGACTGTAGTAGGACCTGCACAAGTCTAAGCCAGACAGGGTCCCAGTGTTGAAATGGGGAAGTGGATGCAAGTCCACTGTAACCCAGAAGCTATCTCCAATTGATAACACTGGCAAAGGAAAAACAGTTTTCATTAATGGAGTCTTACTGGGTATACAAACCGCATTTAAGGGTAGCCCCATGCCCAGCAGTAGATGGTTAGTTAACACAAAATTCAATGGTGCTTTGGAGGTTTTGCTTTGCCTGAGTTTTGTCTTGCTTTTGTCTCCTGCTTGTATTTTATGGTTGTTGGTTTTGCCTTTTTATGGAATTTTTGTGTGAATGTGCATGTCTTTGCATCTATGTGTTTCATGCGCTTTTTCTATGGTTCTTTTTTTTTCTATTTGTTTTGTCCTATTCTTGTTTGTTTTTATTTTATTTGTTTATTATTGATGTCCATTTTCTAATGAGAGAAAGCTGTGGAATTGGGTGGATGGGGAGGTGGGGAAGATCTGAGAGGAGTTATGGGAAGGAGAAACCATAATCAGAGTATATTGTATGAAAGAAAATCTATTTTCAATTAAAAAAAAAAACCAAGTAACTAAGATAGATGATTTGTGTGGCTTTCCTACTTGAAGATGTAAGGCTTCAAGTAATCCTGTATGAAAACTCAAACTGTGTTTGCCTACATAACTAGTAAACAAGTAGGTGTTATGATCCCCATGTAAGCAACATAAATGCAATCTTTTAAGATATCTATGTTTGTTTCAGAAAACACAGAGAAGAAAAGACCTGGTTAACTGGTCAGCCAGGATAGGCAGAAATTTATAATGGGAGTAGAGGACATTTGGGGGTGCTTGAGCTGAGGCAGCCCACAAAGCTATGCTGCCCCCCTGTGGACAGAAGGAGAAGACTCTGTATGAGACAAACGCTTTTTCTTCTTGGTAATAATAATAAATAAGACCTTTTACTTCCTGTAATTTCACGTTGATGATTGTTACCAGAACAACTAGGTAGTGCAGCAAGGAACAGGTTCTTCAAAGGAAACCTTGCAACCAACCAACCAAACTAACAAAACAGACAAAACAAAACAGATCACCTAACTAAAGTTATTATATTTACTCACTCAAGGCTGTGCCCTGCCAAGGGAAATGCACACATTAATCTGAAAGGAGGAATCCTGTCCTGAAAAATGGTGGCTGAAGATGTGTTCAGGCTGAGATGCATTCATCCACCACAGACAGCTTGGAAATGCCTTCCTGGAAACTGTATGATGAAAGGACTTTCTCTATGTCTCAGAACACACGAAGAAGGAAGACAAACCTCAGTAAAAAATTAAATCCAACCCCCGGTATCACTTATAAGTCAGTCAGTCTGACAGGCATTTCTGTGTGGAGCTGAACTGTCAAGCAGTTAACAAAGGAGAATATGGAGAGGTCTCTGGGAGATACTACAGCTACGGTCCTGTAGAGATGGCAACAGCATTCAAATTTACAACCAGAAGAAAAGCTTGAGGATATGTGATCTTGAAGTCACACTGCTCAGATACATTCTAGTTTTTCTGTGTAGCTGGGTTTGCTATGGCCCCTCCCACAATACACATGTACACTCAGACACTCCCACATGTACACATTTACATTGTGTAATATCAGCAACAGAAGGCACCACAGACACTCTTAAAACACCAATGTATGAGTGATTACACAGTTCATCAGACAATAGGACATTTAACAATACTAAACTGTCTTGCAGACTTACTGGATGGAGCTACAAATTTGTAATTTGAAGAAACAGAGTTAAAAAAAATCTAAAAACCCTAGTCATAATTTTACCTTTAAAATCATTTTCTTCTTAGCTATTGGGATTTTTATGTCAGAGTGAAGGAAATTTTTTTCTCTTGAAAGCCAAATATTGATCTTTTCCTGAACCCTCAATGGATGAAAAGCTGTGGAGCAGCCAAGTTAAAGGGGCCTTCAGGAGAGCATGCTAGCGGATTGCTGCTGGCAAACTCATTCATTGCTGTGGGTCAGCCTGGGTGGCTGGATGTTGCCAGAAATGCTTGACTGCCCAGGGCAGTCATTAAGTGTCTCTCTAGGGAAGCAGAGGCTTCTCAGGGATGGGGCTGGTGTCTTGTCCACCGGAGCTCCACATCTGATGGCCAACAGTTCCTGGGATGCTCCTTCCACAGTTCTTGAGGAAATGACGGGTGCTTCACATGAGCCAGCACATCTAACAGTCAAAATATCCTCAACTTTTAACCATGGTTTTCTTTTAACAAACCCAGTAAAAAGAGCAAAAAGACTAAGCTGCTCCCATTTTCCTTCAAAACCATGCTGCCAGTCATGTATACATTAACAGGAATTTGGTGGCAGATACAATGTGCTCCTGCGTGTGACCAGCTAAATGATGTAATAGATTTCAGGGGGCAATACAGCTCCTTACAGGAAAAATGTGGAAAACATACTAGTCTGGCTGTAGACTTATGAAAAGCTAAGATTAAAGACAGCAACCTGAGCAGAATTCTCATCAGCCTCCATGGCAGACTATTCACTGTCTAGATATGCTAATCCCTCTGTATAACACAGCAGTCATTTCTGACCTGTTCTAAGAAGTTCCTTGGATGTCCTCACACACCTTATAGATACCTCCGCCTCCTAGATATTGTGATTCCTAATTTGAACATGTTAAATTTGAAATGATCCAAATGATTCAAAATCTGAAATACTGAATACTGACATAGTTGGAAATTTCCATATATGACTTCATGTGAAACAATGAAGTCAAAACTCACTAGAAATGTTGTATCAAATTGTCTTCATGCTAAATATGTGTATACACTATAAAGAAAATTCATGATTAGATTTGGATCTTATTTCCAAGTGTCTTATGTATAAGCAAATATTCTAAAATCCTTAAAAACAGTAACAGCAACCCTGAGTCCCAGAAGTAGGCCAGTGGCAAAGCATTTGTCTAGAGGGCATAGAGCTTGGGGATGGATCCAGCACTGTAACAACAAAACAAAAACAAAAAATTATAACTACTGCCAACAAAATCCAAAAGAAGGATGGGGAGAGTTGGTTCAGCAGTTAAAAGCATTTGTTGCTCTTGCAGAAGTCCCAGGTTCAATTCCCAGCACCCACATGGTGTCTTACAAGCATCCAGGAGATCCGACACCCTCTTCTGAACTCAGAGGGCACTACATACACATAGTGTACAAACACACATATAGGAAAAACTATTCTCATACATAAAATAATTCTAAGAAAGAATTAAAAATAAACCCCAAACAGACAAGACTGAGTGAGAACCCTGAAATGTAGGACCCTAACAGCCCCAGCACTTCTCATAAGGAACACTCAACCTGCACTATGTAACAATGCTAATATGTAACTTATAAACCTGACACACTAAGAGACATTAAAAAGAATAATAGTATAATAGAATAATTGTGGCAGCAATCTAACTAAAACATAAGAGTGGCTTATTTATGAATATTTTATTTATTTAATTTTTTAACACAGATAAGAACAAGTAACTGAAATCAGAGAAAGGAAATCATCACTATAAGGGGACACTATCATAGGACCCTCCAGACATCATTTGGAAACAATCTGAAGATACTTTTGATCAGTTGACAGTGTTTTTTCAATGCAGGATGAGCCACATGCAGTCATGACAAGGGAGTGGGAAGCAGGGCTCAGGGAAGTGATGCTGAGTCCCAATGCTTCCTTAAAAGAGAAGCCATTCCGGCCCTTTAAGCAATTCTGTTTCAGGATTCATGGTTACAGCAGCTGAACTTTCTTTCCCAAGTAATAAATCCTCTAAGGGAAAATTTGCTCAGGAAGGGGAGGGGATGACAGTCTCACTTCCCCTCTTCACGGCTCCCTATCCAAGAAATGAGACAGGGAACTGAAACCCTCTCTGGCTCTCTGATTCATCTTTATTCTCCTTCCCAAGAGACCTAGCCAATCCTACTCTCATGAGCACTCCACTTCCTCCAGCTGCCTTTCACTGTGCCTTCTCAGAGTTGTTCCCTCCACAGCTTGCCTTTCTTTGATGGCAGCTTGGTAACTGATCTGGCTTTTTCACCAATCAGAGATTAAAAGCCTAAGATGTAAAGACTGAGCTCATACCTGCAAACCCATTTATCAGCCTGAGTTGATTATAGATTTTGGGAAAACAAAGACTGGCCATACAACAGTTCTTATGAGTGGAATCCAAGAGTTAAGGTTTCTATGACTACAGCAAGCAGTAAGCACACTGGAAACATGTTACTTTCTCTTTCAATAGGTGAAGATCTCTCTTTACAAGCATAAGAAACAAAGCTTTAACCTTTAGTTTTTAAGTATTTGTTTTCTTCTTTAGACAGGGTTTAAACTTTCTACTTGTGTATCAAACATTTAAAATCTCAAGCTCAGTCCTGTTCCCTTGCCATCATTACCATCTGCGGCTGACATGGCCATGCTTATGACAGGGCATGTAGGGTGGCAGTGCTAGTTAGTCCACAAAAAGCAGACTGGACTCATGCATGCTCTTCCTTCTTCAATACGTGCCCCCAAGGAACCATGTCCTTAGCCCAGGATAACCTGTGGAAAGGTCCGGCTGGAACACAGGCATTTTGATACCAAAAGAATGAAATGAAGGGAAAGGGAGTGAGTGTCAGAGGCATTGGTTGAACCGGTGTAGGACGACATGATACCAGAGCTCAGACTGCAGTGTGTGGTGAGTCCAGGAGCTCAGAAAAGGTAAGTGGGGCTTTGTCTTTCTTAACTATCATGTATTGTGATAACAGCATATTCGTGAATCTATAGTTGGCTACACCCCAGGTCCTCTTCTGTGAGACTGGTGTTCCCATATGACTATGCTGAATGACACACTTTCTAGGAAGGTAGCTCTAAATCTGGCACAAGATTACTATACTAGGACAGATCAAATGTGGAAAGATGCAATTACATGCATTATAAGGCAAATAAAACTGAACAGGACTGAGTTATGATCCAACAGACTGGATGAAATGAAGAACCCTGCAAATGCAGTGGCATTGACTTAGGGGAGACGGGCAAGAACTGTGCAAAAGTCAATAAATGACTAGCAAGGCAAGCTACTTTGGGATACCTACATAAATATTCCACAGATGTGCTTTCCGCAACACGTCACCATAAAACAACTGCATTTTTGTTAGCTATTTTGTTTTTGTTGAAGGCTTATAGAACACTAGAAACATTTAATGCTGATACCTGTGAAGTTGCAAACTTTCTAAAACAGTGATTTGGTATGCCAATCTCATCTCATACCATGAGCAATAATGTGAGTTTCCATATATTTTGTGATTTAAAAAAAAAGTGGGGGGAGTATAACCTGAAACAAGAAAGGCTGAGTAAGTCAAGTTTCAAGCTTTCAGGCAAGAATTTATATTTAGTGTGTCCGACACCTTCATTCAAAGACAAAAGTAGCAAGTCACAAAAATTAAGTGTTTTTCCAAGTTAGTGAAAGTTTTATTTCCTAATCTGTATTTAGAGATCTCTCAGAACAGCCACAGAGTAGGTACCCGGAACGTGTCTGGAGGTTCCTTTCTCAAGTGACACTGTCACATCTACAGGGCCTCTGGTGCACCCCAGACTCTCTAGAATGCTACTTAATAGTCATCAGTGGCAGCGAGGATAATGGGGTCAAGTGCCAGAATGGGAGCTAAAGCCTGGAACCAGACAGCCATCACCAGTGTAAGATGGGAACGGACAACAGCTCACAACCTTAAGGACAATTTCTATGTCAAACATTTGACAGATGTGACCACTATGTCCAAATAAACATAAATGGCTTATTTATTTGAATCTTTTTTTTTTAATAACTTGGGAACTGATCTTGAGTTTTATGAAAACATTTATGAAAGAGCGCCACCTAGTGGACAGTGTGATCTAAACAATAGCCAAGTAGTAAACTGTTACCTTTATGGAAGTGATGATTTTTAAAAAAAGCAAAGCCAAAAAGCCAAAGGACCTGCTCATTCCCTCTCACTTCATATGAAATATTTTTATTGTGACTGAGGACTATTAAGTCTATTAACTGCTGCCCTGTAAAAATAGTGACTTAAACATGATACTGTCTTTGAAATGGGAAAAATATTTATAAATTAGATATCCATTAATGATTAACATTTGGAACTCATGGAAAATTCCTACAACTCAACAACAGTGAAAAAAAAGCTACCTAATTAAAAATGGGCAATGAACTTACATAGGCATTTCTCCAGGGAGTTACACAAATGATCAATAAGTATGGGGGGGGAGCTCAACATAAATAATTAGGGAGATATAAAAGTCACAATGTGATACAAATTTCTCACTCATTAATAATGGATATCAATAAAAAAATAAAAGAAACTAGTAACTATTAAGTGTTGGCAAGGATGCAGAGGAAGACAGACTCATGTTGGTGGGAACAGAAAAACAATATGGTTGCTATGGAGACATTATAGTAGTTTCTTAAGAAATAAAAACCAGAATTACTATATGATCCAGGAGTTCTATTTCTGGGGCACATACTTTAAAGAACTAAAAGTGGGAACTCAAAAGAGTCAACCTGAGCTCATAGCAGGAGGCTAAAGAAGAAAGCCACTGAAGTACCTGCCAAAGGATGAATCAAACTGATGCCTCACACAGTGGAGCAGGATTCCGTTCCAAACAGGAGTGAGATACACATGTACACATGGAAATACACCACTGTCATGAGTCGTGAACAAACTGTGTAAAGTAAGATACGCCAGTCACAAGAACAATACTGCACGTGTCCATTTATCAGAGAAACTCAGTATACTTATATGCATAGGTAAAGAGGAAAGGTGAGTTTATTGTGAATTTTGTGGGGATTCAGTTTGGGAAGATGAAGAAGTTCTAGACAGTGGCAGTAACAGCCGCACAGCAATGTGAATGTTCACAGTACTTCTGAAGTATATATTACACTTCAAAGTGGACAAAAGAACTGTAAAGATACTTATCAGTAAGAAGTATGAAATAAAGCCTTTTCTAAATTTGTGTATGTGCTTGTGTGAGGATTATGCACAAGTGTTCAGAGGCCAGGTTGATGCTGGGTGTCATCTATCTAAAGCTGTTGTTGAAGAAAGTACGAAGAAGAAAACAAGGACATATTAATAGCTCTTTTATGTAGCCCTTCCCTGCTCTTTTTCAGTGTTTTCTCGCTCATATGTACCATTAGTTTATAAGACACAATTCAAAGATTGGTAACTATAACCACTGAGGTGCCCTCAAAGAGGAAATGTCTATTTGTAAGAAGGATGGAGAAAAAAAAAAATACCATGGTCCCTTGTGCTTTTTAACTAATAATGGCCATGGGGTGGTGGTGGTGGTGTTGGGGGGAGTCGGCTTTCCTTTGAGTCTGACCTAGATGAGAGAAATGAGCTTATTTCTTATGCAAATGCCTGACTTGGTATGCCTTGGGTATGAATGCCAAGCTGTTCAGATGCTGGGGTGTTGCAGAATATTTGATCACATCATGAACCCCAAGACTGTAAACAGTAAAAACCAGTTTCTAATTGTGGGATGGCTCAGCCTTTAGTTCTAGAGCTTTCTGTTTACAGTAAACAAGTATTGTAGTGTGGATCTGCCCCCCCCCCCAACACACACACCTTTAATCCAAGAGATTTCTGTACCCAGGATTAAATAAAGTTAACTCTAGGCCAAGAGGCAGAGCAAGAAACCAGCTGACAGGGATTGAACAGAAAAGGGGGACATTGAGCTGAAGGGTATTTAAGACAGCATGGAGAAGGACAAGGAGCTTTTTAGCTCTGGGTTTTTTTTCCTCTAGGGTTTTCAGCTGAATAGCGACATCTACTGGGTGCTTTTTCTGCCTCTCTGAGCTAGCAGGTTTCCATCCCAGCATCTGGCTCCTGAGTCTTCAAATCAAATGGCTGGAATGTTTTAGTTTTTAAAAACAACACTGGGTGGTTAAAAATTGCTCTGTGGCCACCAGCAGCAGTCTAAGTGTGTCTACAAAGTAACACCCAGAGATGTCAGGGGGACAGAAAACTTTGCTTTGGTTTGCAGCAAGTTACTCATGAGGTCCCTCTGAGGGTCTACAGAAGGCATGGCTCATAACCAAGAAAACACAGCTACTTCATTACACTAAGTCCTCAGTGTTTTTCTTTTCCAAATGTTGTTCTGCATCTCACAGAAAGTTAAATGCTCAAAATCTATTTTTCAGATTTCTCTGAGAGGCTTGTAGTGCAGCCTGGTAAAATGGGATGAGAATACTGACATTTCAAGAGAAGTATTTCTTTTCTGCTTTTAATATAAAAAGAAAAATCCAAGATGGCAAAGTTGCTTAAAGGTGAAGAAACAATTTCTATGTCAAAATGGTCTGTTTTCATCAAGCTTTATTTCTATTTTAGCCTAGCCTAACACTTAATCAAGACTGTTAAATCTTGAAGTCATACAGCCCACCTACTACCATCTGTCCCTCCTGCATGGGACCCTGGAGAGAATGCCTACATGTGGGGAATTCATTGAGTTTTAATGCTTTGAAGCTGGAGCTTTTATGCTTGGGTTATGGATGAATAGCATAATTGCAAAGGGGACTATAATTTTATCTTCCTGGATCAGAAATTAATATCATCACATTATAATAATCACATATGTAACACCAACGATGTGCCACTGACTGTCCTGAGTATTTCATGGATTTAGTCACGGAGTGAACCTTTACTGTAACCTGAATATAGTTGAATATACAGAGGCCTCAGTGTCTCAAACTGCAGACGGCATGTGATCTGGGATTTGGATGCATGCACCTACTACTGCCTACAACTGCACCTGTAGAATTCAAGGCACCTTTTCTGCATTGTTGATGGGAAATGAACACTGACCAGTTAAGGAAAGTTCCAAGGTCTTCAAGCCTCAAACGCCTTTACCGTGATGCAGCACCACATCAGGAGATCCATGTAGATGCCCCCCTGTGCCTGGACCAAGGTGAATGCTCGACAAAGAGGAAGCCCTGGAGCCTTCTCATGCCATGTTCAACTCAATGCCAGAAGACTCTTCCCCTTAGCCTGAAGACCGACAGTGGGGTTGGAGCCTACAGCCACAGTGTCAGAGGCATTCCCCTCCAGCCACCAGTTAAAGCCCAGGGCCTTGCACTAACAGAACAATGTTTCTGTCAGGCACCTCTTTATTCTGAGAAATGTTTTCTGAAGAAGCCTAAATGGGGGTGACCCTACTAGCTAAGTCTCCCAGCAGTAGGGGATATGGAGCCTGAAGAGGCCACCTCCTGAGCCAGGCAGGACTTCCAGTAGAGGAAGGGGCACACCAGCCATAAAATCTTCCACCCAAAATTTGTCCTGCCTACAAGAAATGCAGGAATAAAGATGATGCAGAGATTGATTGAGAGAATGGTCAACCAATGACTAGCCCAACTTGATACCTACCCCATGGGAGAAAACCAATCCCTGGTACTATTAATGATACTGTGCTATGTTTGCAGACAGAAGCCTAACACAACTGTCACCTGAGAGGCTTCATCCAGCAGCTGATGGAAACATGCATAGACCCATGGCCAAACATTAGGTGGAGCTCAGGGAGTCTAGTGGAAGAGTTGGGGGAAGGACTGATGGATCTGGAGGGGTCAAGGATACCACAAGAAGACCTACAGAGTAAACTAACCTGGGTCCATAGGGGCTCACAGAGACTGAACCACCAACCAAAGAGCACACATGGACTGGACCTAGGCCCCTACACATATGTAGCTGACAGGTAGCTTGGTCTTCATGTGGGTTTCTTAACAACTGGAGTAGGGTCTGTCTGACTCTGTCACTGCCTTTGAATCCCTTTCCCATATCTGGCTGCCTTGTCTGACCACAGTGGGAGAGGATGCACTTAGTTCTGATGGGACTTGATGTACCAGAGTAGGTTTGTACAGGAGGGGATGGGAGGAGGGAGGGCTTCCCTTCTCTGAGGAGAAGGGGAGGGCGAAATAGAGGACTGGAAGAGGGTGGGAGAGTGGGACTGGGAGGGAAGGGACCTTCGATCAGGATCCACAGTGAATAAATAAATAAATTAATGGAAAAAAGAAATCACCCACTGACCTGATCTCTGGAGTCATGGCCGGATTAGGAACTTGTCCTCCCTGTTCTGCTTCAGTGCTATTTTCAGCGCTCTAAGCAGTCCTAAGCCAACTAGTCATCTCAAAGCCCTATCTTTAAATGAGCCGCAGTGGGTCTTATACTAGTCCAAGTGGAAAACTTATGGTAGCAGCATCATAAAGGCTTTTTGCAAAACATCCTTAACTAATCTACTGAGGCTGAGTGGAGTTTTTTGACTAGATGGTCGACTCTCAGGAACTCCTCCTTATGGCAACTGCAATGAAAACACCAGCCACCAGTCCCTCGCCCCTGCCAGTGATGTCCATCCAAGACTTGTGCTCCAGGCAAACCAATCTTTTGCTTGGAGTTCTAGAACAGTATGCAGACTGAATAGCTTAACAATGTACCTGCCAAACAAGGTAGAAAGGGTGGGAGTGGAGGGCGGGAGATGGAGAGAGAAAACCCAGACAGCTAACTCCACTCCCTACTCACAGAGTCTGTTTATTCCAGGCTGGTGCTTGATCCTACCTAATGAAACAGTCCCTGAAAGAATATGGGGTGCAATGACTCCAGGAAAAACTATCCTTGTCAGAATAAAAAATAGGAGACAAGGTATTAATGCGGACAGTGTGTCTGGGTAATAAAACAAGTGGCAGCTTTGCTCATAAAGATGCACACCACTGAAGGAAACTGAGCAGACTCTAAGGAATCAGGCATATGGTCTGAATATTAAGAACTTAAAATTAACCTGAGGGTTTAAAGTTTCTGTGTGAATTTATAAACAAGGATTAGCCTTAGAACTTAGCTTTTTATTTTTGTTGTTTTTTGAAACAGTTTCTCGGTGTAACAGCTCTGGCTGTCCTGGAACTTGCTCTGTAGACCAGGCTGGCCTCAAACTCACAAAGATCTGCCTGCCTCTGCTTCACGAGTACTGGGATTAAAGGCGTGCACTACTACTGCCCAGTCAGCCAGTTTCAGCTTAAAAAAATTTTTTTAAATTCATTTTATACCCTGATCACAGCCCCCTCCATTAATTTATTTATTTTCATTTTATGTACATTGCAGGAGTTAGAGACAGTCATGAGCTGCCATGTGGGTGCTGAGAATTGAACCCAGGTCCTCCAGAAGAGCAGCCAGTGCTCTTAACCACTGAGCCAACTCTCTAGCACCCCGAGCTTTAGCTTTTTAAAAAAGGCATTCATGGGTTAAATGAAGACACAGCATCTAATAACTGGGACTCATTGATTGGGTAACAGCAAAAAGAATGATTTCTATCCACTGGCTCACTCATTATGTGCCCAACATCTGGAGGGTTTGTAGGAGAACAGGCAAAGATGTCACTTCCCACTGCAAGTTGTCCCACACCCAATCCCAAGCAAAACTGAGACCAGGGATCAGTCAAGCTCAGTGAAACCAGGAGCTTGTCTTGGGTTCACAATAAGCTTTGGACAGAAAAGTTCCTCCCTAGGCACTGTTTCATTGCCTCTACTTCAGTGTGACCTGCCTTCTGAAACTCCAAACCATGCATGACCAGAGGCTCTAACATTTTTAAGCTTTTCTCTTGGTCTTACAAGTCTAGAGCAAGACCTTGAGCAGCACCCCATCCCAAGCTCTGCTGTGGGAAACAAACTAACAAACAGCACATGGGTCTCTGGTTACTTTCCTGAACAGAATTAAAACTGAACAAAGGAAACCAGTTACCTATGTTTGTCTCTGCCTAGGTAATTTAATTGAGCCCTGGTAATTTAATCACAAAACAGGCCATTTCAAATACAGTTCTTCATAACATATAAGTTGTTGGTTAGGGGTAGGCATGGGAACTCATCATCATTGAACCCAGTTCAATGGGCAATTTTATGAGAGGTAGAGGAGGCTCAGATGAGCATCATGTTGGAAGCATTTAGACTCTATGCTGCCTTTTGTCGGCAAGCTATTTAAGGGATGTGGGAGCAGTGAGGAGAGGGGGAAATGCAGTGCATATTACGATTTAAGGGATGTGGGAGCAGTGAGGAGA
>CAJQZJ010034238.1:3860564-3895687 GCA_907164525.1 Lophiomys imhausi
GGGATGTGGGAGCAGTGAGGAGAGGGGGGAATGCAGTGCATATTACGCTCCTAGTCAGGATTGCCATGGCTCAACGACAATTTCTGAATGATGTCACTGGGCATACAAGCCCAGTATCACACACAGGGGAAGCAAGGCACAGATCAGTTGCAAATTATAGCATGGGTTAACATAGTATACATTAATCAGGAGGAACATGGTCAGTGCAATTTTAAAGAGAAAGCAAAATACAGGAGCATCAAATAAAACTAAATTCAACAGAGAATGGATGATGCACTTTTAACTGAATGAGGTTGTATGTTCCCTCTTTTTCCCATTGCCTGAACTGAAACACAGAGCACAGTCTGAGCAACAAACAAATCACCTTCCCTCTGACCCTTATGTGTACACACACACACACTACCCCCTTCGGAGGTAGAGGCAGGATTGGGAATTCACTCAAGGACACCTTTGGCTACACATGAATTTGAGGTTGGCCTAGGCTGTATGAGACCCTGTCTCAACCAACCAACCAACCAACCCACTCACCCACCTACCTACCCCAGAGTATAAACAAAATTCAGTAAAACAGTAATTCTTCTAAGTGTAATATTCTTTGGTACCTGCTACTTGGTTGCATTTACATCCACTCCATTTCACTTTCTTAAAGATGCTGTTCATAACTCAACACATAGAACTCACAACCCAAAAAGGTTTTTCAACATACTCAATGTGTTAAGACCTACATTTTGAAAAACATCTACAGGCTATGGTGGTTTGAGTAAGTGCGAACCTCCATAGGCTCATACATTAGTCCCCAGGGACTGGCATTGTTTGGAAGGATTATGAGGTGTGGTGTTGTTGGAGGAAGTGTGTCAATGGAGGTGGGCTTTGGGGTTTTAAAAGGCCAGTACAGCTTGCAGATCGGCTACTTTTCCAGCACCATGCCTGCCTGCCTGCCCCCCCCACTCCTTGCCGTGATGATAATGGATTAAGTTTCTCAAACTGTAAACAAGCCTCCAGTTAAAAGCTTTCTTTTATAAGAGATGCCTTGGTCACGGTGTTTCTTCACAGCAATAGAGCATGACTAAGACACAGGCTATTGTTGTGCTCCTCCAAGCTCCCTTCCCGCTGTGTCCCTACTCTCCTAAGAACACGTTTTGTTTCTGGCTACTTGGGTCAATGTTCACTTGCACAAACATAATCCTAGTATTGTATCACACCCCCTTTTCTTTAGACTTTGTCTTTTCAAATTGGAGTGTTCATTAGTCCATTTTGCCTCTGCTATAACAAAATATCATAAGCTAAATACTTCATGAGGTTTCTCAGTCCAGTTTGGAGACTGTAATCCTAAAATGATGTAGCTCTATCAAGATGGCTACCCATGTTGTTCTTCAATAACTCACTCTGTGAGACCAACACTGATTTTTCTCTACAGGAATTCCTCAAGTAACCTAATCAGTTTTGAGTAGATTCCTCATCTAAAAAGTGCTACCATTTGTTAGTATTATCACACTGCTAACCAGGCTTCTAACACACAAATCCTTGGGAGATAACTTAAGCCATATCCAAATGAGGACAGAGTGGACAGACACTTCCTTTGTTCTTGGGTTGTTAGACTCAGAGAATAAAGAAGCTAGAGCCCAAATCAACTCCCAGTTGAGGGTTTGGTGAGAGCAGCAGCCCCTGATTCTTACTGGTTACATGGGCCACTGTGAGCTCTGGCTATAAAGTTATGAGTAATACAAACAGTGATCAATCAAACACATGCAGAGGTAACAAACAGTAGGTGGAAAGATTTAACAGCTAGAGGGACCAGGAAATGCTTTGAGAAAATGTCTTCAAGATATAACAGGGTATCTGCACCCATGCAACCTCAAAATCATGAGCACCTAAATAAGTCCTGGAAAGTGATCAACGGACATGCCAACATAGAGAGGAGAAGTTTCATAAGGTCCTACCCCTAGATGAGAAGCTACAGGCAATTATGGCTACTGGAGAGGGGAAAATTTAGTCTTTCCCAGAGATGAGCCATTATGGGTTATCTAATTCCAAGTGTAGCCCTAAACAGAAGTGCATATTAGCAACACGAATGGACTCAACAGGCTGTATTTACATATGCATATAAGTAACAATAATGCAAGGGGTCATGAATTTGAGAGGGAGTGTGTATGGGGGGGGAATGACACAGGAAGAGTTGGAGGGAGAGGTACAAATAATGATGCAAATACAGTATTCACGTATGAAATTCCCAAAAACAAAGAAAAATTAGGCTGGAGAGATGGCTGCTCTTTACAGAAGAAACTGGGTTAAATTCCCGGCACCCACAAGGCCACACACAGTCAGCTCTAACTCCAGTTCCCGGGGATCCTGTGCCCTCTTCTGGACTCCACAGGCAAAAAATCCATACACATGAAAATAAGCAAAATCATAAAAATTTAAATAAAAAAGTAGCAAACATCGTATTTTAATGAGTAGTTGCATATTAAAAGCTGTGCTGTTTTTAATACTTTCCATTTTGTTGTATTTTTCTACCTTTCCTTCTGTTAGCTTAAAAGGAATTTTAAGACAAAAGCTTTCATGTTTCTGCTTTCACACTGTGTTTTTTTTCTCATACTTGAATCTTATTTGATAAATGATTAATTAAATCTATTAGAATGAGAGCTCTCTCTCTCTCTCTCTCTTTTGATTTTTCAAGACAGGATTTATTTGTGTATCCCTGGCTGTCCTGGACACACTTTATAGACCTAGCCTTGAACTCAGAGAGATCTGACTGTCCTGCCTCTTGAGTGCTGGGATTAAAGTCATGCACCACCACATCCGGCAATTACAGACAGCTGTGAACTGCCATGTGGATGCTGGGATTTGAACTCAGATCCTCTGGAAAAGCAGCCAATGCTCTTAACCACTGAGCCATCTCTCTAGCCTGAGAGAGCTCTCTTAAGACAAACTTAGCAGGTGATGTGTACAGATGGAAGTTACAACATCATTTACACCATTATAAGTATTGATGTTATGAGCTATCATTGACTTGATATTTATGTGTACTAGGCAGTTTACGTATTATCTATTTCAATATCCCCTATAACACAAAGACAAATAGTATCACTGTTACAGTTTGAATCTGTAATGTCCCTCACAGGCTCATGTCCTGAATTCCTAGTTGCAACCTTGTGATCCTATTTTGAAGAGAGTGGGACCTTCAAGAAGTGGAGTCTGGGTGGTAAAAGTGAACCTCTGTATTCTGTTCCTGTCTAGTTCTCTCTGTTTCTCTGGTCTGGTGCCATGTGGAGTCTGCCACACGTTGTTCCCACCATGAACCCCGCTACACCTCCTGTCCTCTGAAACAGTGAGTCCAAAAAAACCTCTGTCCTTCAGTTGTTTCTGTAATGCATTCTCTCCCAGCATTGAGAAAAATACCCAATATCTTAAGTGTTTACATTAAAAGGGCTGGCACAGAGACACCAACTGTCAAGATCACTCAGTTTTGTGGACAGGCCCATGATTCAATCAGGACAGTTGGATTCTTTCTTCTTCCCTGCTCCTTAGTCAGGGACACTTCAGAAATACAACATCATGTGTCCAATATCCCAGGAAATAAATTCTTGTCTTACTGTTGTGTGTATGTGTGTGCTGCACACATGTGAGAGTACAGGTGTGAGGGCCCAATGTGGTAGTTAGAGCAGGATGTGAGGAGTCTCCATCATTTTCTCCTTACTGCCCCTGAGAGAGGGTCTCTCCTTGAATGTTCATTGTTTAGGCTACACTGATGGCAAGAGCTCTCCAGGGCTTCCTGTCTCTGTCCCACACACTGACATTACAGGAATGCAGAGCCACACCTTGGTTTCCTATGTAGATGCTGGAGATCTGAACTTAGATCTTCATGTTTGCAGATCTGTGGCAGAGGTTTGCATTTCTTTGGAAACACTGTTGTGTTGAATAATGTGTTTTTTGTTTTGGTCTCAAGTGAGGAATGTGGGAGTGCTTTGTCTACCATTGAAAAATAGACTCATGAAAGGGGCATGCAATTTGTCCTGGTGACTGTCATGTGTGGGGAGCATATTTACATCCTTTGATGGACAGACTCCTGGGAGAGCTCATGATCTTGGTCAACAGGAAGTACCTAGTGAGGAGGGCATGTGGTTGGCCAATTAGAAAACATCCTTGTGCATAATGGAGGGGAGTACAAAAAGGAAGGCTAAGAAACTCAGAGGGGCCTTTTTGCTTGGCATTGCTTTTCATCGCTGCTTCACTTTGAAAGATTCAAGAGGACACTTACTTTTTGAAGATTATTGCTGCCAAGACTTGCTGAAGATTGCGACCTAGGTTGGTCTAAGCCCAGATCTGGGTGAGCCTAGGTGAAGCCTCTTGTGGAGCCACAAAAGCCCCTGCACTGAGGCCATCCCTGGAGGGCTGCACCTGCCCCGTGGGGGTTTGGCAAGCTAGTTCCAATGGGCTGAAGAGACCAAGGCCCCAAGCTGGAGTATGGCAAATGCCATCACCATTGCTCCCGATACTGGAGCTGGGTAGCCACTGTCACTAGGTATTGTGTTCCCGTTGTTGTTCACTGCTAATTGCATCTATTCCTTGGTAATGCTGACTTGGCTGGACTACTGACTTAATTGCCCAAGGACTTACACTTGAGGACATCTTCATCTTGGTATCCTTTCTCATGAGCTTCAGACTGGAGAGTTGGAAGGTGATTAAAGTTATTAATAAATAGTTTAAAGGTATGCCTTCACAGATCTTCATGCTTGCTCTTACCTCCTACACCATCTCCTTAGACTAGTCCTTGTATTTTGTTTTCAAGTGACACCTCAAGAGTGTATTAGTTAGAAATAAAAAACAAACGCCCAAACCCTGTTATTTTCCTTCATAGATAATGTTACTGTAGCATATTCCATCAGGCATCAGAAGAAACTTTGAGAATGGCAGTTACATTACCCAGTCCTGTGTTAACTAGTCTCTGCAGGGCACTTCAGGCAACCTTGACTATTAAACACCACACCTGGACATGCATATGTGCTATGTGTAACAAGGTGGCTTTTATTATTATATTATACACTCTACTTATTTCATTATACTTAATACTTTTGCCTCCCTTCCAACCCTTGTTCCTACCAACCCCTCCAACTCTAAGTGGGAGAGAGAGAAGGTTTACAGGGAGGTAAGTCTCTTTGAGCTACTTCCTGCTGATGAGGGTCATTAGGTTCTCTGGGGGGGTAATATTAGTCTCAGTAGAAGTCCTGGAGACAGCAATAGGAGGGAAAAGCAGCAGTTTGGGGGGAGGACGGCACCAGCAGCTGGGAGATGGACAACCTCTTTCTTCTTTGTAGCTCTTTCTCTTCTATGTAGAGTCTCCTTCTCCTCAGGGTTCTGGCTTTTTATCCCTTTCTCAAGTCCTCTGAGTTAACTTGCTCAGCTGGTTAAGCCGTGCTCCTGCTAGCTCACGGGGCAGTTAATAGTTTACACCTGTGTCTTAAGCAGTCTCACACCTGGGATTAAACAAAAATATTCTCATAATTGGCTATTTTAATAAAGTTATACCACAGCTATGACTACACAGAAGAGAATAAGCAGTGGCTTTAAGTTTTATAGAATGTATATTTCCTGTTACAAGAGTTCTTCTTTCAGACAAAAGGAAGAAGTAGACGGTACTGAAGACACCATCTGGTTAAATTTGCCCATTAGGTGGTCTAGTGGGCTGGGACCCATAGCATTTCATTGGGAGATCTATAATACTGGGCTGAAACTGTTTGATTCTGTTCCAGTAAGATAGAAAAACAAGTACTGGAATAAATCCTGCACTCATCAAACTGTCTCCCTTACTCCAAACAACTCCTTAATTTGCATCATTTTTAAAATTCATTTATTTATATGCATATAGCTGTTTTGACTGCACATGAATGTGCACCACATGTGTGCAATGCCCTTGAAGGCCAGAAGAAGGCATTGGATCCTGTAGTAGAAGTTAGGCCTCTTTAGTGAAATTAGTATGCAGTTCAACTTAGCATCTGACACTACTTAAGGAGAAGCCTGGTGTCCCTTAACTTGCCGAGATGGACAGAGCCCAAAGACCGTAGCTCTGTGAGAAACATGAATTGCCCTGTTGAAGAGGTGTGACTAAGAGATCAAACAACCAGTGCAGATGACATCTGTTGCCAGGAGAAGCCATGGAACTGCTTCACATCATGAGAAATCTTGTGGAACCCTGAGACCTCCAAGGATTGTGAAATAATGCAATATATAAAGCAGAGAGCTCCATAAGGCCCTTCTCTCTTCCTCTTGCCCTCACAAGCTGAGAAGACACACTGGAGAAGTGCACAGCAAGGTATGGCACACTCAAACCATTAGGCCGCAATGGTCATAAACTGAAAGGCGGAGTCCAAGAGATAAAGACTTTTTATTTCAAGTAAGCCCGAGAAAGACCCTTTGCCATAATTCAGCCTGTTAAGGCTGGCAGCAAAGGAGGGCAGAGTCTGGAAGCTGCCTGCAGAAGCTTTAGGCCGTGAAGTCTATGGAAAAAGCCGATGGCTAGCGGTTGGAATGGACTCAACTCTATAAGCCGGTCACAATCTAGCGGTTGATGTAAACTGGCCATATGAACTGGCAAAGTTAGGCCCAACAGACACTAAGCTTAAAAGGGACTTCCTGCTGGGACTGCAGTATCCCCATTGTTCAAAACAAGATACCCTGCAATGGACCTACGCTAAGAATACTAATATCCTTTTAAGAAAATTAAAATAGGGTTAGTTGAGTGTTCTTAGGTATTAAGGATGTTCTTAGATAGATTATAGGCTTTAAGTTATAGGATATAGGTGTTTGTTAAGTACTAATAAATATAAGGGCTTTAAATAAAATTTTTCTGTTACAGGATCCCCTGCGATTAGAGTTATAGACAAGCAAATTGTGAGTCACCATGGGTTCCTGGAACTGAAGCTGGGTCCCCTGGAAGAACAGTCAGTGATCTTAACTACTAAGCCATCTCTCCAGCCCCATTATTTTTAAGGTGTCTCAGTTTTGAAGACATTTCAGTATTCTAAACCTCGACTAAACATCTGTATTAATTTCCACATTCATGTGTATATCCATCTATTTTTTGTTGAAAAACAATTCGGAAAACTCAAAATAGCCTTAAAGGGTTACTTTTATTTAATTGATAACTCTAAAAATATTCTAATTTAAAAATTTCAGCCATCACTGGCCATAGTGGCGCATACCTTTAATTCCAGAACTTAGGAGGTAGCCACAGGTGGATCTCTGAGTTCAAGGTCAGTCTGGTCTACAAAGCAAGTCTAGGACAGCCAGGGGTACACAGAGAAACCTTCTTGAAAAAAAAACAAAAAAAAAGAAAAGAAACCTTTAGTCATATCTATACAGTGTATTTTTAATGGGAAATTATAAATGTAAATGAGTAAAATGAATAAAACATAAAATCAAAAATAACCAAACTCCAGCTACTCAGAGATAATCCCTGCTTATCAATTTAATCTTCAATCACATCTATAATCCAGATCATGTGCATCAATTCTATACAATAAACACTTGTAATCAAGGTTGTGAATAAATTTTCCTGCTTAGAAGATGACAAGGAAAATCATCATGAAATATCTCAGGTGTCCTTGAGAAATAAATCCATCAGAACTTAAAACTATTGGGGCTTTATCAGAGCCTAATCACTCTGGGGTGGAGGATGAAAAGGCAGCTTCAACCAGCTCTAGCCTTCCATGTGGACAAAGAGAGAAACAGTTATGTTATTTAATGGAGGGAATGCAGTCTGAGATTGTCTTGCTAGGTAATTTCTGTGTTGTGCAAACAGCAGCGTGTGCCTACATGAACCTAGATGGTACAGTCTACCACACACCGATGCTGAGTTTTACAGCACAGCTCTGAGACTACAAAGCCAGCAGGTAACTGTGGACCACAGGCGGCTGTAACACTATGACAACTATTTATGTATCTAAATCCTAGGTGACAAGAATTTTTAGCATCATTAACAATATACTGGAATACTGTTGTATGTTTGGTTTTCTCCTGGTGGAAGAGCTTGAAGCAAGGATCACGCCTGTGTCAGACAAATGCTCAACCACTGGGTGTGCACCTGGAACTCAAAGACTCAGGAGTCAGAGGCAGGAGGATCACCATAAGCTAGGGGCCACCTGATCTACATAGTGATCTTTGGAGTTGGAAATATGTGTATATTATACAATTAAGCAAAAACAAATTAGTGGAGAAATAATAGGTGGGTTTATATTTAATACTCTTATTAGCTCAAGTCTAGACATCTGGCTCAAGGTCATATAAATAGTGATGAGAAATGTCTAATGGCTGGGGATGCTGCTCACTGGTAGAACACTAGCTTGTACGGGGCTCTGGGCTATGTCTACTAAAAAAAAAGAGACATAGAGAACAGAGATTGAGAAGGAGAACAAGAGCGTGGAAACAGGAGAGCTGAGAAACTGAAGTGGGGAGAATGAGGACAACCAATAGACAACTGACTGGAAATGAACAGAAAATGAAATGCAAACTGAGTGGTCTGACAAGGCATGCCCTTGTTAATCAGTTGCTAATCAAACTAAGTGTACCAAGCATATGATCTAATGAAGAATCAATAAAAAGGTTAAAACCAATCCAATTTGTGATTAGAGACCAGCTATGTCAACCTAAGCTCATACTTTTAAATACTTCTAGTTTCTTTCAGGTCTTTCCTCTAGAATCAGGATTTTTTTTTTCTTTTCAATTATTAGTCACTATTTGGTCACTATTTCCCACAAAGCTAAGTATCATGTGAAGAAAATTCCTGAAAGTCTACTCAGAATTTTCAGAGCAGGAAAAAAAAAAGTGCAATGTTCAGACTTTAAGAACTTCATACACACAGAGAAACACACACACACATACACACACACACACACACACACACACACACACACACACAGAGAGAGAGAGAGAGAGAGAGAGAGAGAGAGAGAGAGAGAGAATAGAAGTATATCCAAACCAAATGCATACTTCTAGACTGTTTAAGAGTCTGAGATCCAATGAACACAGAGATACTCTGAACTGTCAGGGAAAGCCCAACATTGCCTATGAATGTGATAAGGACTCAGAGGTCCAGGGGAAGTGTTTCAACACCTTGGAAGGAGAATTTTTACTCTGCTTCTATGCTCTTAGTAGTAACAGCCCTTCTGCTCTTTCTCTGTGTTACAAACTCAGGGTGTCTTGGCCAGGGCCATAATCCATGTCATAACGCAGAGGTAACAGCTTAGCAGGTTTAAAAGAGGTATAAATACGATTGCATTAAAATGTCTTACTTATCAACTGACAACTCCAGACTCAGCTTGAAGGATAGATGTCTATGAGAACCAGTGCTGGGAAATCCATCCTGATCAAAGGAAGGGGTGGTTTGGGTGTGGATTGGGGGGAGTACCTTGATACTAAAAACAAACAAAACAAAACCAAAACAAAAAATAACTTAAAATAACTCATCAAGAGCAAGTCAAAAGGACTAATCAGGCAGAAGTGCACATTGAGAAGAATTGTGCAGAAGGCACCAGGCTCAGTCATGGATCAGACAGCTAGAGGAATAAAGACTGGAAGCCTAGTTTGAACACACAGGTTATCTTCTTGTTTTGGGCTTTTAGGGGCTCTGAAATAATGTGTCCCTGAAAAGATTTCAACAGAATAGCTGGCTGGATGCTGGTATGTTAACACAGGGAAAATAAGAGAGAAAAGAGAAGTCAGAAAACATCGCAGCACTACAACCTTGGTTTGTCTAGCCCACTGGTTCATGTTTATTTCCTTATTTGGAGACAAAGGAGAAAGACATTCACTTCCCCAAACAATAGGAAGGCTGAGACACTGCACAGACAAAAGAAGATCTGTGCAAAATTACAGAGATAAATACACAACGTTTGTAAATTACTAAAATACAAGTAGAAGGAAGTAATCTGGAACATTCTCTGTGTGTGTCCCTGTGTCTGTATGTCCTTGTGCATTTGCCATCTACCCTTCTTTGCAGGGGTGAGGGGCGGGATAAGTTCTCTCTCAGGCCTGGAGCTTGGCAAAGAACCTTGGCTGACTGGCTAGAAAGCCCCAGGGAACTGTCTATATCCACCTTCTCAGAATTCAGATTACAAGCATGTGCCACCATGCCTATCTTTTTACGTGGGTTCTGAGGATTGAACTGAGGTCTTCATGTACTTTACTGAACAAATCAGCTTCCCAGCCTCTATAATATATCTTAGCTACTTTGTGGTCTACAGTGTATTTTCCAGGTTTCTGCAGGATATAAAGAAAAGCTATCAGCATTCACTCCCAGGTTTGTCTCATAAATATGTACCAAGGGAGGCACAGTCAAGTCTGGTTTGAATTAAATGTATGAGTATCACACTTTAAGACCAAGAACAAACTGCTGAAGTTGATTCTTGTTTTGTTTTACCCAAACCGGGTTCAGAAACCAGAATTCTGTAGTTCTGAATTACTTTAGTGGTTTAAGAAGTTGAAGGCAATGACATTTGCGTGTTTTACTACAACTGAAAATAAAATAGATCACTCCAGTATGAACACATGCTTCTGGGAGTGTGCCCTACTCAGGGGTGCTGGCTATGGGTAGCAGTTTCTTGTTACACTTGAGAACAGCTCCAACGCTACCATCAGGCTTGATGAAGCTCTGAGAGAAAGCTCCAAAGTGGCTGTGACTTACCTCACAGTATTAAGAGTTCTATCGGAGAAACAGACAACTTGTGCAGGTTATGATTTTGTCAACTTGGTATGAGCTCTGGTCATATGGAAACAGGGAATTACGATTGAGAAACGCCTCCATCAGACAGGCCTAATTAGTGACTGATGAGGGAGGGCACAGCCCCTTGTGGGTGAGGTAACCCCGGGTAGGTGGTCTTCAGGGGCGTAAGCAAGCAGGCCCAGCAAGCCATGGAGAACAAGTCAGTAGGCAGCAGCACCCCTTCAGTCTCTGCTTCAGTTCCTGCCTCCAGTCATGCTCCAACTTCCTCTCATGATGGACTATGAACTGTAACATGAAATAAACCCATTCCTCCCCAAGCTGCTGGTGGTCATGGAGTTTGTCATTGCAACAGAAAGCAAACAAGAACACAGCTTTATCATTTTAATCTGTGGCATAAAACACAACCTTCTGAAGCAAAGGATCTGGACTACGCTTTTATAATGAGCACCTACCTACATACTGAATGACAATTTACTGGTAGAAATTTGAAGATGTCTGATTTAAAAAAAAAAGTCATTGAACTAATATACTTTTCTATCAATCAATCACTAAACAGACAGATTTCTATTACAACATCAGGTGAAATCTACAATGACCACATAAACAAAGAACCTGACTGTTGAGCTAGACTTAGCAGACAAGTTATCTGGAGAACAGATTTCCTTGCTATTTTGCCTATTTTAAAGTGGCAATTTGATTGTCATTAAATCACAATATACAGTTATTTGTAGATGCAACATATTTACCAGGCATAAATGTGTATTGGTAGACATTTATCTTACCCCTGCTAGTATGTACACATAAGAATGAAATTACACATATTTCTTCCATCTTCTGTATACGTAAATAAGTAAAATTTATCTTATTGGGCAGCAAACTGAATATAGGAAATGAAGATCTACGCAGCAGAAGTCTTATGGGCTTTGGCCCATGTGCCTTACTCTGACCCCCCCCCCAAGAAAAAGCAAGTGTACTTTTTAAGCTTCTTCAAGGCAAAGTTAATTTTTTCCAATTTTGTATCTGTTTTGTTATCCTGGTACCCATACAACAGTAGTGAAACCATAGGCATTTTACAATGTTTAAACTATGCAGTATGTTAAAAATATAGTCTCCAGGAATTATGGAACAATGAATGGGCACAAATATAGATTAAGAAAGAGAAACAGATATAATAGTAAAAATTCCAAAAGCAATTGCCCAGCTTACATTTTGATAGCAGGTAATTACATATTTTACCGTGCTTGTAAGGAGTTTGCATTTCAGCTCAGGGGACCAGTGGTGGAGGGGTTGATGCAAACACCTGGATACCGGGGGTAAACTGTAATGAGGCTATTACAATAACCTATCTTAAGAAGACCAAAAAGCCAGGAATTCTTATATACCTAAAAAGAAAAAACCAAAAGTGTGCTGCTGAAAGTAAATTTTTGACATGCCAGATCTTGGTTTAACTAATTGCTGGGAATTTCTCACTTCCTTCTCTTTCTTTTCTACCTTTATTTAATAGTCATTGGTTTATCCATCTCCAAGCTCTGACAGGATTATAAATGTCATCTCCATTCAGACACACATACTATGAGCTTTAGCTCCAAGGGTGTTTCTATACCCCTTAATTATCCTCCACAGTCAACTCTGAGTCATCAAACCTCTACTACCCTCAAAATCCTTATTTGCACCTGTTACCCTTCCCTGCGGCAGAGATCATGATACAAAACCAGCTCTCCAGACAGAGGTATGAAGAATAAATAGTCCCTGAATCACTCTGCTTAGTAGACAAAATAGCACAACAGCCAAACAGCACAGTAGCAGCAGCCAGGCCGAGTCACCGAGTCACTGCATGGCTCCACAATGAACTGATTTTGAGCCCAGCTACAGAGTTACTCACATCTGCCAAGTGAAGGTTCTGCATACCTACCCATCATGCAAACAAGGTTTTAAACAAAAGGAAAGCAAAACAAAACAGGGTGACTCACTCAACACTCCCAGCTCTACCCTGCAAGGGAGGCTATGAAATGGTCTTTGTGATTAGCTTAGGGATTTCCATATTTTCATTTTCAGAGCCTCTGCATAGTGTGGAAGGTGTCAAACAGACTCTAATTAGACTGTCGTACACAGACCTACTCGTATTCCTGACTGAAAAGCTTGTCATTCTAAGTGTACTGTGGGTTGGTTTTACAGTTACTTATGATTATTCAAAACCATCCAGATTGGTACGATAGCTCAGTGGGTAGAGGTGCTTGACCAAGCCTGAAAACCTCAGTTCCATCCCTACAACCCACTCCTATAGGCCGTCCTCTGATGTCCACATATGCAGTGCTATATATACAAAAAATTGATCACTAGAGTTCAGTGTATTGAGAGCTTCATGGACAGTCCCTTACCCGTAAGGCAACCTGATGCTTTGGAGTGAGTTAAAATCTAAGATATTTTGACAATAAAATGTAACTAATTTAAAAATATGCTTTGATTATCAAAGCTGCAGAAAATTGAAAGTGTCAAAACTGCATGTGTGTCTGTGTTAGGATTGATTGTGACAATTGCTGGTTTATTTTCAGAACTCTTCACTCTTTGAAACAACTTGAAACCTCTACGATTACCCTCTTGTTGCTGATGTTCCAGCTTGCTTTGACTAGATAAGATCCCTCCAGTACCTTCTGGTGTGGTGTAAAGGCAATTAAATGACATTTGTGCTCTGTGTGTTTGAAAAAATAAAAATAAAAAAATAAACACATTAACATAATTAAGAACTAAAGACATAAATTGGAAAAAAAAACCCTGAAATAGGAGTAAGAAAAGTACTTCACCTCATTTTATTATTTCTATCAGGTAATAAAATGATAAACCACTGTCTATCCAAAGAGCACTTACCTCATTGTCTGACTCCACAAGAACTTGATCATATTCGCTAAGTGCTACTAGAAACATGATCGAGGTGACATTTTCAAAGCAGTGTATCCATTTTCTTCTCTCTGATCTTTGGCCCCCTACATCGACCATTCTGCAAAGTTAACAATATTCATATTAAAAACATACAGAAAAACTTAAGAATATCAATATAAAAACTACTTACAAACTAGGGGAAATTGACTATTTGAAAGACAATGGCATCCAACTCAATCAATGCTTACTGGCTATCAATTATCTGTTACTTGACAGGAATGGTAGGAAATAAATCATTGTGGTTACTGGAAAATTGTAACTATGCAAAAGTTCCTTATCTGTGCCAAGCAGAGTAATATTTTATTAAATTATGCACCGCAAAGGCCAACATGGTGTATTTTCATGTTAAGCCCGAATAACAAATAATAGATTTCACTTTCATTTCCTAGATGTCAGAGTGAAGACCCTCATGTGTTACCTGAGAATGCCAGGAATGACCATGAATACATTTAAGGATATAAGATGCCATACATTTCCAGACAAGGAGGGTACTAACGGTAAACCTGACCCCGTGTATACCTCCTTCTATAGGATAAGAATTTGTGGTTTTTTTTTCTTTCAATACTGGCAACAATTCAG
This sequence comes from Lophiomys imhausi, assembly GCA_907164525.1. Lineage (NCBI taxonomy): Eukaryota > Metazoa > Chordata > Mammalia > Rodentia > Muridae > Lophiomys > Lophiomys imhausi. The sequence continues at coordinate 3,874,798 of CAJQZJ010034238.1, forward strand.
GACATGTCCAACAGTATCAGGCAACAACGGAATGAACAATCAGCCTTGTACCCAAACTAACTTGCCACCTTGCTAGAAGTTAAGTGTGGTGTAAGACATCAAAATGTTATGCAGTGCAACACAGGAACATGATCAGAACCTTTCCTGGGTCTGTCTTTAGTGCATCCACCCTGTGCTTGGTTACCTCAGACACCAGCACTGGCACCAAGAACGGAGTGGAGACCTGTGTGCACATATCAAGCAGTGCCTGACACTACACCAGCTCCTCCAAACTGCTGGACCCAAATCTTGACTGATGCATCCAACATTCAGAGGAAAGAAGTCTCAGATAATGAGAAAACTTGGTATGCAAGTGAAAGAGCAGTCCTCTTTAGGAACCCACTGGACACCATGCCTGATCTTGGTGTTTTCCTAACTCTCCACATTAAATCTAAAGGAAGAACTCAAAGAACTTCTGGGTTTTGGCTTTGGATGTGTTTCTGTGCGTGCATGTTTGTATGGAGGGTGGAGGATGAGCATCAGGAGTCTTCCTCTGGCATGCTTCACCTTGTTTTTTGAGATAGGGTCTTTAACTGAACCGGGAGCTCATCAGCTGGCTACACTAGAGGCTCAAAATGGCCCAGGAACCTTTCTGTCTTGCACCTCTACTCTGCGGACCTTGGGTTACAGGCACATGCTACTGCACCTGGATTTTCATGTGGATCATGGGGATCCAAAAAGAAAGCACTTGATGGATTGAGCCATCTCCCCAGCCCGGAAATCAAGGATCATTCTCACCATAATTTCTAAAAGGCTACAAAGGTACAAAGGTGAGATCAACAAGGCAAAACCGGGGGCCCATGAGAACTGTGAGCTTAGGGCATCAAAAGTGGAGCTTTTAGCTGATAAAGATATTAAGATGCTGGCTCCGGCCCATTGCCACTGTGTGGAAATGTGCTACTTGTTTACATGGAACTCCTATTCGAAGAAGTCCTGCTGCAAGGACTTATGAGGATGACAGGAAATTAGACGATGAAGTTGTTACTTTCATTGTAGTGGCAAAAAGTGCAGAAAATGTGTCAAGAATAAAATGAAATACTAATCAGTTTTTGAAATTCCAAATCAACCAACAGGTGAAAATCTCCAAGAACTGTATGACTTTTTGAATATTTTCTGTAATATGGTTATAAAAGTAAGTAAATCTGGACATCCAGATGTTGTGAACTAAAAATATGTAATACAGAATGCTGGCCCCAGGAACCTTGGTGGTCATCTTAATGTACCCACTATAGATTAAAAAACCAGAGGTTCACAAGTATTTTCAAAGTCCTACCTACTTCACAGTCACGTGCCTTTGAGCAGTAAGTGGTGGCAAGATTACACCACAGGTCAAAGAATAAATAGAGTTAAAAAAATTGTGCTTTGGCAAACAAACAAACCAAAACCAAAACCACACCATAGCACATGTCAACACAAGCCCCATGGCAGAGGCACGAGGCAGAGGCCCATGAAGGCTGCTTCACAGCCTTGAGCACAGGCCCATCCCGAGTGAGTAAGCTCCCTTGAGAGTCAGCTCAACACTCAAGTCAAAGACACACATGCGTGGCTCTTCTCCTAAAAGCTCCAAGTGCTTACGCTCCAACTAAAAGTACAATTAAATGATTGTGAACTAGTAAAGTGAAAATGTACCAGTATTGTTTTCTCCTCTTTAAAAATGTTCAGTTGGCATATTAATACAAACAGCAGCAGTGAACAGGGAAATGATAAATTTTCATTCTACTTTACCATATCAATTTATATTAAATTAATTACCCTACTTTTGAATCATGAATTTTGAAAACTCTTAAGCATTTATCATATAAAATACAACAGCATGCCTTTTTACTGCTACTGAGAAATTCTGCATTGGCGCCAGACAACACAGAGAAAATATTAACATGGAAGTTTTCGATGGCAGCCATGGTGGTTTCTGACTAAAATCCCACCAACTGAGGGGCTGAGACAGACGACTGTGACCTCAAGGCTGGTCTGGGCTACAGAGGGAGAGAGACCCTTCCTCAAAAACAAAACAAGTTTCTAAAAATAATAATAATGTTATTATGAATAGGATTATATGACCATTTTTATCTTACAAAATTCTAAAAATACACTCATTCAGTGTCCTCAGATAAAATTATATATACATATATTTGTGTGTGTGTGTGTGTGTGTGTGTGTGTGTGTGTGTGTATTTGTCTGGGGATTTAGAGTGAAATGAAAACTCCAGAATATCTTTCTTTTGCTTCTTTTCTCATTGATACATTATTTCAGCTGTGTATCCAATGATGATAATCCATACAAAGCTGCTGGCTTTAAACCGTATATGCAGATGTTAATGGACTCAGTTACTACCTGAAAATGACACTTTGTAAGTCAAAAGGGTACTCGATGATCCCTGTGGTGGGTACTCGAACTCTAAGCACATCTTGTTGTGTAGGCAGATAGGAAGGGTCGGCTACGCGGTCCAAGTCATTCAGATAGCTAGAAGAAGGGAGACAAGAGAACGTCAGTTACCATCTCCAAACCCATCGAAAGGGCAAAATGAGTCACAGGGAAAAAGAATGTCAGAGTGGCAGACTGGGAAACAGACGAGGCCAAGCTTCCACTGCTCAGAGGAAGGCTCTCTCTTCATCAACTCACCGTGTTCCTCATCAGCTGGGATGCACACAGAAGTAAAGGAGAGCTGGTAAGAAGTTCAGGTTAGCCTCCTACCCTCTATTTGTTTAGCAGGCTAGTTAAAGTTTTAAATTATTTATACTGAGTAAATTTGCATAAGCAACCATGTAATGAAACTGAGTGTAAGGTCAGGATTTATCTTCTTTGTTTGCAGAACATCAGTCTTTCCTGGAATGAAATTTCCTCATTCTCCTGATGGGCGACAGAGAGAATCACACCATGTCTTTAATTATGCTCAAAACCCAGGTCATTTGTTACTTATGCAAAACCATGAGATTTTAAGTTAGGATAACAATAATGTCTAAGGACAGACACTCTTCTTTAGAGTCACCTACCCTAACTTTCAATGTATCTGGCCATGATACCGAAACATTTCCATGAGGGAGAAAATCAAACATTTTATTTTTTGTTGAAATAATTTTGGACTCACAAAAACTTCAAATTATCACAGAGAATATACTGTATACTTCCTTCAATTGTCTTTCCCTTAAGGATTTCATCTTATGTATTTGTATTATATTAACAAAACCAGAATCTGACCTTATTGAAATCAAAATATTCATGAATTATTCATAAAACTACAGACATTAGTTACATGTATTCAGACATGTATCATGCACATGAGTATGTGTGTGTGTGTGTGTGTGTGTGTGTGTGTTTGTGGTACAGTCTATGAGATTTTGCCACATATAGCTATCTGTGTAATCACCACCACAATCTGGGCATGTAACTTTCCACTTGGCACAAAGAAATTGACCAATGTTATCACTGCTAATCCTAACCTCTGGCAATTACATGTTCACTATCAGTATGATTCTGTCATTCCCAAAACCTATTCCATTCACTTTTTATTCTCCTGAAATGCAGGGCATAAGTTGGAATGTCACAAATGACACAATTTGACTAAACTGATGACAGTCAGGTGGAAGTCACTATTCTGAGAAGCATTGTTATGATTTCAAGAGGAACAATACTCTCCTCTGCCCTGGAAATGGTGAAACACAAAAATGGCTTCAAAATTCATGGCTACAAAGTTTATACACAAAGATACTAACCTGTAAGAAAGAGGCAAAAAGGAGGTGCTATTAACAAAACTAGAAGGGACCAGATCTTCAGCTGATAATGACCACAAAAAAAGATATAATGTATTTGAAGGTCTGGTGTTCATGGTAGTTACAGCTCAGCAATTACAAAAATATCCTCAGCTGACAGATTCTATCTGGGAGAAGACTGTTTTGTCTCAACACATCTTTATTTTTTATTTTATTTTATTTTTTTTTTTTGGTTTTTCGAGACAGGGTTTCTCTGAATATCTCTGGCTGTCCTGGGCTCGCTTTGTAGACCAGGCTGGCCTCGAACTCACAAAGATCCACCTGCCTCTGCCTCCCAAGTGCTGGGATTAAAGGCGTGCGCCACCACCGCCCGGCTCACATCTTTATTTTTGCTCTCCTGCCAAGAAAATAGTATTGGGCCACTCTTTGTTGGATGGGTGAACTTCCTATAGAGTCTTGGTTTGAGCACTAGAGTTTTTTAGCATTTAATTCTTACTACTGTAGTTTCTTTATGAGTGAAACTCATAAAGAAGGAAATAGTATGCTAAAGGTTGTAGGATTCATGCACTCATAGCAATAAAGTCTGACTTTAATAAAGAAGTAAAATCCCTGCCTCGTTGAAAGTGTATCCATCCTTCAAGGTGAGAGCAGTCGAGAATTCCTACAGCAGAGCAGCTAGCTCATATTCCAAGGCCTTCTTCCAGACACAGCAACTCTTCTGTGGCTAGCAATTAGCTCTCTGTTGACTAGGAAGAGCTCACCTCATACCTTCAATTATTATAAAACTGGCCAGAGGGCAAAGGGGGTGGTACTAGGAGAATATAAATGCAAAGCTATGTTTTAGTGAATCTTGGTAAAACCCCGGAGGCTCCTGATAGGATTACCAAGCCCACGTTCTGGGAACTTAATGTATCTCATCTACAGATAAAACGACTCATATCAGATACAAAAGCGACAACCTACTCTGTAAAAATACAACTGTCTAATATATCAGATCCTTGATTTTAAAATTTTAAGCATATATTCTAAAATCTATGTGATCACCATTTATTTACAACTCAAAAATTTCAGAGAATTCAAAGAACTCTGCAAACAGTGGCAAGATGAAACTGAAACTAAGACACATGCTGCCACTCTAGTTATGTCTCCTGTCTCTCTCTCCCCCTCTACTCCCCCTCTCTCTGACACACACACACTACGTGCACACGTGCGTGCGTGCGTGCACTCACACACAGACATCACAACAGAGGGCTTTTAATTCTGTGTATATGGTGTGCAGTAGTCTAGAGGTGAAGGGAAATTGTTCTTTTGTTTCCTAAAGATGAACCAAGAGTACCCAATGCTGTCATTGTATGTTTGCCAGGGATGATATTAAGAATCAGTACATGATGTGGAAATTTATCTGCCAAACTCTGCTGCAGGAATGCTGACACCATGTCTCCAATCAGGAAAAATGCACTGAGCTCCCTAAAACTTATGCAACATGGAGTGGAGGCACATACTTTAAACTGGAAAGCCACTTGCAAAAGCTCAGCAGCAACCCTACAAAATTGTCAGGGGTACTACTGACCTGTCTCCAGACATTCACGTTGTGCAGACTCTTACCTTCCATCCTTCCTATGGCTCATGTATAGCAACAACTATTTAAACTGAACATTTGCTGCTTGACAAGACCTGTTCTGTCTCAGTATTATCCCCATCATGACAAGGAAACAGTCTTTAAAATGTTCCGTACAGAGTGGAGACAAATGACTCAGTGATTACGCAGAGGACTGGGTTCAAATCTCAGCACCCACACAGCATCCCAAAACTGTCTCTAACTTCAGTTCCAGGGGACCCGCTGCCCTCTTCTGGCCTTCGTCAGCACTAGGCATGTATGTGGTGCAGACAAAACATGCATACACAAAATAAGTAAGTTAAAAGTAAGGATAGCCCTGCTGGACAATCTTGCTTTGCCCCGTTTGGATGGTATAGGGAAAGGCTCACTTCATTAGGGGCAGAAAGATAGATCAGTGTAGATCAGCAACAGGAAAAGGCTGAACAGTACCCATCTCTGCTAGTTGCAGCATATACCCAAAGCAAGACATGACTGATACACCCCCAAGCTAGCTAGCTAGCTAGTTAACTAGCCAACTAACTAACTATAAACAAGCTCACCAACTAATCAAAAGATGTACAATTTGTCTATATAGTTAATTTTCTACTGAATGGCTCTGAAGGTATGATACTGAAGACACAATTTGTGAAGCAGAAGAGACAACCCAGAACTCCATCTCTTGATGCCCAGAAAAGGCCACTGCAAGTCGAGTGTCCCTGCAGTGCCCCAGCTCACCTGTCCCATCATGGCTTGGCAAGCAGGACTCAGAGAAACAACTCACAGCATTTTATATTGGCTTCAGGGGAAAAAAGTTATTTTGTATCCCCAGAAGTGGGGTTCAAGTGTAGTAAGTATATCCTCTTCACTTATGCTGACACATTTTGAGAGGCTGTAAAAAAGTAATCTCTAATCTCTATATTTTCCATTTGATATCATATTCTCAACAAAACTTATGAAAAATGGGGAGTGGGGTGGGTTCTGTTGTATTATTCCATTCATTTAACCTTTTGAAAAGAAACACTGGGGCCTGAACAAATTTATATTTCAGAGTAAATTCAGAGAGTTAATTATAGCCATAATTTGTTTTGTAAGACTGATTCTGAGTGGCTGCTGAGGTCATCCTCAGAGTGTTGCTATGGTGATGGCACAGGTACACTGCCAAGGCAACGCTTGTGTAAAAGGTAGCTGGCAGAAGCTCTTGCCTTGGTGTCAGGGACAGGAAGAACTCATGGTATACATGGGACTTAGTTATCTGGGAGAGAAGCTGCACCTAAGAGTGTTTTAGAACAAGTAGGTCTGGCTGATTAAGCTCTTTTAACTCCTATCCTTCATAGGCCTTTGATGACATTCTGTTACAGTGAGATACTGAATAGTTTGATTCTTGTTAATTAAAATTATTTAGTCTTCTTCGACAATTCAGTGGTCAGGGTCCATGACTAGCTTTGCTGTGGCTGTATTACCAACACTTGGCTGAGGGCTTGAGTCACATAACAGATGCTCAATGTGTCAGTCAAATTAAAACTATTTTATGGGAAATGATGCAATGGTTAGGCAAGTTAGAATCCCTAGGAATAAGCATAGGAGCCAGGGGGTTGTTAGCTACACATCTTTATGTAATTATATTTCTGGGATAGAGCTGACCTGCATTATATAAAAACTAAATTCTGAATTAAATGCCTCTGACAAGTTTAAATACAACAGAGGAAGGAAGGGCACCATTGCTTTAACTTCATTTGAGAGATATGCTTCCTGCACTTAAACTGTAGTCAGTGGATGACATAACTGGGATGAACACGCTCATCTGTGGACAGCTTCCAGGCTTTGGAATTCCATCTAAGCCAGTGAAAACTGAGGAAGTCGAATCTATCAACAGACATTGCTGATTCTCTCTCTCTCTCTGTTTTTCCAGAGTGGGTTTCTCTGTGTACCAAGCTCTGACTGTCCTGGACTCACTTGTAGACTGGCCTGGCCTCAAACTCACAGAGATCCACCTGCTTCTGCCTCCCAAGTGCTGGGATTAAAGGCATGTGCCACCACACACAGACACTCATATAATCTCTTTAGTGGAACAAAATTATATAGGTTTTTGTTGGATTTCAGTGAAAAGGCGGGCAACAAAGAGATTTGTTTAATAATCTGACAGTTCTTTTACCACAGCAGAGACAAAGTTACCTGGAGTTTAACATCACACTGGACTTGTAGAATTATGGTGGAAGCTGAGAATATGAAAAATTTTGAATTCACGGGCCATGTAAGGAGTCTCCCCAAGGTTTTATCTGGATCCAGTCATCTTTTTGTTACTCATCACAAAATTTCAAGTGATAATCCACAAATATCTTCCTGTAGTACGCTCGAGTACATGGAAGAATGAAGGCAATCATGCTCATTAGTTTGTTCAGTGACCACTGCATTCTTTTTACAATTAACTTCAGGATCATGGCTGGCTGCAAAAAAATACTAAATTTGGAAAAAGGACATATATCAATGCTTTTAATTACTAAAAGTAAAGAGTAAAGCTGAAACTTCATTAAAATAATATGACCAAATCAAGTTAAATTTAACTTTTTTTCCTGTTTGGGATATGATTCTAACTGATCATTAATTTTACTTATAGTCTGCCTATAACAAATTTGAGGCACTGTGACAAGAAGGGTAACTTTAAACTAGAAAAACTCATGTCCCCCCCCCCCACCCCCATTAAATGAAAGCAACCCAGAATAAGGTTTGGTGATATATGAGTAAAAATATCAAGACAGTTAATATTAATGTTTTTAAAAAATAAAAGCTAGAGGCATATAAACCCTAGCAATCACACCAATAAGAAAAAAAATGACCTGTGGATAGTAAGTATGAAAAGAAGCTTCTGGCATGTGGTGCGAACCCAGCTAAATACAATAAAAGTATCTACAGCATTAACAACGTGCTCTCCGGTGTATGTTTGGAACTGGGAGATGTTTAACCCCTCTTAGATGTCTCCATGGCAAGGCTTCCATGTAAGAGATTTGCAATTCAAGTTCAATATGAAGTTGGAACTGTGGCACGGAAAAATGATTCTGAGTAGGTTTCATATTTTAATTATTAAAAAGAAGGTTACAAAAACTAGGTCACCTTCATTAAAAAAAATTAACAAGACCTCATTGTGAGAGGACCAGTCTCTTGGGAGTAGAAAGCTAGATCATGCCATGAGACACTATCTGACACTGTCAAAAAGCAGGGAAGGAGAGGAAGAACCACAAACACACAGCTCTGTGCAGGGGCTGTATGAACACAAAAGTCCAGAGGAAAAGAGTTTAAAAAAAAAGAAAAAAAAACTACCAAAACATTGTTAGAGTGACCTTTCAAAAAATGGCTCTGGCTCAGTGACAGTTCTGAAAGCTACTACCCTGAGGCAAGGTTCAAAGGGAGGTCTGGAGGCCAGGACCCAAGCAAGCCCCTCCCTCCCCTGGTCTGAGTTGGCCAGAGATCTGCGTCAGCTTGTTAGCTGCATAGGATTACTCATTACACAAGCATGTCCACCTCTGCCTAGTTCACTGGGTAGAAGGAAAATTAACATTCCTCATGATTAGTGTTTAGTGACAGGTATCATTTATTACAGGGAGTTTTGTCCACGAAGTTGTTTGTTTTTCATAGGAAATCCCACTTGTAGAGCAACAACCACAGAGTGGTGACTACAGGGTTTTGATCCAAGCTCTTGAGAGCTTATCTCAAGGGAGAGTCACCTGTGATGACGAGAACTAAAGGAACAATGCACTCCAATTTCCTTTGACCAAAGAACTACAACCATGCACAAGGTATTTTTTTTCCTTAACAAGTAACCTGAGTATTCTGAAAAGAACTTATCACTCCATTTACGAAAGAGATTCAGCATCTTAATTTTATATACAGAAAGCTGTTCAAAATGGTTATGAAAGGGACTCCCAATGAACAGTGAGACACAGCAACTCTGTGTGTACCATGCAGGCTCCATGTCGCGGCCAGGACCAGGCCAACAGCAAGAGATTCATAACTATGTAGCACAAACAAACAGATACAGCTTGTAATCAGACACACACACACATGTGCAGGGAACGCCTCACAGCCCTCACTACTCCGGGGGCTGAGCGGGATTGCTTGGGCCAGGAGCCTGAGGAACTTGTGCAACACAAATAGACTGTCTCCTAAATAGGAAACAATAGAATCCAAAGAAAGAAAGAGAAGAAGATAGGAAAGGCCCCTGTCAATTTACCTATTGGGTTTTTCTAATTTATTTTCTTGTAAGACAGCTTTCAAGGGTGTTGATTAATTCTGATACAATTCTGAAACATCAAGAAATATTAGAAGGCTCCTTCTTAATCAGCTAACACAAGTGCTTAATTCAGCTAACATATACCTGTTTAACGAGAATCTATCATGTTAAATTCTAATTTGGTATGTGTATGATGGGTTAGGGGGCTGGCACAAGGAACTGGTATGAAAGTATGTTAAAATATATTTCTTTCCCTTAGGGGTGTCAGACTACCTAGGAAGCAAAGACAGTACAGATGAATCAATTAAGAAACAATTAAGTACCAAATTGTAGGCTGCTAACTAAGAATGCAGTAAGAAAGGATAGATGATTATGAACTGCAGTCACTAGAGAATAATGTGCAAAAAAGGTGGGGGGGGTGCTATAGGCAGAAAAAAAAGAAATAAGAGTAAAGAAATTAGAAATGGCCCAGAATTTTCTTAGTCTTTCAACTAATACCTTTTAATGAAAGTCCACAGTAAACTAGACAGTAACTTCAACAGTGGGAATGAATCAAAAGGTAAAAGACTCAAATGCCCTCCTGAAGGAGGTGGTCCTCTAGCAATGAACACAGCTGTGCTGCAGACAACCACTGAGGATGTGGACACGTGGACCTCAGGCTTGTTGTATAGCACCAGACCCTGACATTCAAACACAATGATAATGTCTGGAGATGGGTGGTTCACCCTAAGTTGACTTAACTACCACAAGACAACATTTAACCTATTAATTTATTCATATTATGTATAGAAGTATTTTGCCTGCACACATGCATGCGCACCACATGCCTGCAGGGGCCAGAAGAGGGCACTGGACCTCCAGGAACTGGAGTAACATAGTGTTGTGAGTCACCATATGGAAACTTAACTAGGGTCCTCTGCTGTAAGTGCTGTTAACCACTGAGCAATCCCACCAGCCTTTCAACTTACTGTTTTAAATTGAAAAGATACAGCGATAATGACCAAAAGTATCAGGGCCAGCCAGTCAGGTCCAAAGGCTCCTCAATAGGCAGTGAGTCAAAAAGGAAGGAGGCCCAAAGACTCTGAGAATCCCTTAAAGGAAGGCTCTTGGGCTCATCTGTGGCAGAGGTGGGGCTGTTACTAGTCGGGGACATGTTTTATCTGGCCCCTTACAAAATCCTGTCATTCCTACTGAATGATAAACCAATTACTGTCTTTTTAGCCACCTTCAGCCAAGCACCAGACATAAAGATGGGGCAGAAAACAGTTCTCAGAGGCCAAATAAACTACTAAACATTTCTGGCCATTTACATCATCTTTAGTATGAGACACTCTGTGCTGCTGGTCCAGGTACTGCTGTGGGGGGGGGGTGGGACATTCAATCCAGAGCTCTGTGACTCACTCCTGATCAGGCCTCAGGGTGTCCTGCAGTGTTTCTGGATGAAGCGGAAGGAACGAAAGCCAAATATTTACTTAACACTCTAAAATTTCTTTCTTTGTTAATTCAGAATGCCAGTCTACGGTAGGATTCCACCTAAATGACAGAAGCAGTGTGCTGGCTCTCTATCAACATTCACTGTTCTATAGGAGGAATTCCAAACTATGTATGGATGTGTGAGCATTTCAGGGTTTGTGATCCACATGGGTCACTGTTTTAATGATCTGACTCTGCCAACTGGGTGCCAAACCAGTCACAGTCATGCACACTCGAATGTGTACAGCTGGGCTCCAACCAAATTTGATAGAAAGTAGGGTGATTTTTCCTGCAGGCGGTTCATCCCCATTGTACAGTGACAACACTGAAGATTTTAGCTAAGAGCATCATCTTTCTGAGCAAAGTCTGTGGAGGAGACTGTAAGGAAATGCAACTGTTTAAGATGCAGTTCAGTGAGAGCAGGTAGATAGTCTACAGTGTAACAGAATCAAAGATACTCAAATATTAGAAATGAATTTAAGCATTAAGTATCACCCATTATGCTTGGGGAAGATTACCTACAGTTCCAGAAGTGATGAGCAACAGAGGGAATTGCATCTACGGCTGGATATTTGCCAAAGAGTCTCATCATACGACGTTGTTTCCTTCCTTCCAAAGTGGATAAATCAGGATGGCAAGAGGAGACACGACACACCCCAGGGGTGTTCAAACTATTACTCAGTGACTTCTTAGCAAGGGACCTCTATTCAAGAATTTGGCTCTGAATCAGATGATGAACTGTCCTATTTCTGAAATTCCTTTTGCATTTAGAAATCAACCTAATAATATATATATCAATCAGTTCAGGGTCACAATCAAAGCAAATTCCAGTGGTGATGTGTGCCAAAGAACCAATTTCTTCATGTGCTTATGACTCTGGACTACATGGAAACTTTCAAAGTTGTCTGACCTCCCTGGAGGGGCCTATAAGTAAGATGAAGGCAAACGCAGATACTGTCGTCTTCAGTCTAATGCTACGGCATGAGGGAGGGCCTTTGTCACTTCATTTCAACGTGCCTGAGATCTGTGTTCTGTGGCTAGTGTCAGGGAACTTTGGGTACCTTAGACAGTGAACTCATTTGACCTGATGTCTCCTCAGTATATTAAAGCAGGTGGTAAACCCCAGAAAAAAAAAAAGAAAACCTACAGCCATCTGCTTATTGTGTTCTTTTTCTAAAGACACTCAGAGCCTTCAGGCTTTTTTATCAATAATGAAAAAGTCAGTAAAATAATCTACAAAATTCTTCAAAATCTTAGAGGCTTTTAATTGGTTAATTCTATAGAATTGAAGAATACACCAAATTAAGACTATATTCAAACTTATCCAAAGTGTTTATCCATTTTTGAAATTTCTTATCTCTTCATTTCTACCATTGTTGTTTGTTCCACCATTTCAGTTCTACCATAACTGTTTATTATGACAACCTTTATGGTGTTCTTAATCAGTTCCTATAAAAAGTGATTGGGTGGAATGGAAGATGAGGTCTGGGAGAAGGGGTTAAGAGTGTAGACTAAGAAAACCTGGAACAGCTCTACCTCAAGACCTAGCCATACCACCCCTAAGCATATATCCAAAAGATCCCTCACCAAACCACAAGGACATCTCCTCAACTATGTTCATAGCAACTTTATTTGTAATAGCTAGAAATTGGAAACAACCCAGATGTCCTTCAACCGAAGAATGGTTTAAAAAAAAAAAAACTGTGGTACATCTACACAATGGAATACTACTCAGCTATCAGAAATAAGGAAATTGTGCAATTTGCTGCCAAATGGATGGAACTAGAAAAGCTCATGTAGAGTGAGCTAACCCAAACCCAGAAAGATACACATGATATGTACTTACTTATAACTGTATTTTAGTTATGTAGTACAGGATAACTATTCTACAATTCACAGGCCCAAAGGAACAGGAACATGGACTTTGTTACCTGTTAGTGGGACACTTCACCCTAATGGAACTGCCATGTAGGCCCTCAGTGGAAGAGGATGTACTTAGCCCTCATGTGACTGATGAACTGAGGGGGGTTGATAAATGGGGGCATCCCACACCGGAGAAGTAGGAGGTGGTACACAGAGACACTCTTGTCTGGAAAAGCCATAAACAAACAAACAAATGTAGGCTAAGGGAGGGGGGGGGCGTACACTTTAATCCTAGCACTAAGAAGGAAGAGGAAGGCAGATCTCTTCACTCAAGGCCAACCTGGTCTACAGAATTGAGTTCCGGGATAGCCAGGGCTACACAGAAAAACCTTGTTTCAGAAAACAAAAAAACAAACAACCCCTCCTCCCACAAAGAGTGTAGACTAAAACTTACACATAATATTTCTGAATTATCCCTAACTTAGTCTAGGTTAGCACAAACAACAGATGCTTAGTGAAACATGACTATGTTTTTAATGATAATGACCCAAGTCCTCCAGTTCATTTTTTAGTAATCTTCCCTCTTAACTTTATATTATGAAAGTATTAAACACCAATAATTTGCATCACATGGAATGATTTATAAAACACCAAAGATATTTATCTAGTAGCATATGAACTATTTATACATGTCTGTACACTATCTTCCATATGTCCTTCCACCACCATCTGTGAAGCTGTACTTCATAGTGGCTACCAGCTCTGGGACAAGCAAATCAAGACTTCAACTCCACTTCCTACCATTTATTATGGTGCAACCCTGAGCAAGTTTCTCTATCTTCCTGGGACTTCAGTTTTTCCTTTATAAGGAGGCGATAAGAAATAGCTATAATTCCACTGTTTGCAGCTTTGAGGATTAGACAGAATAATACATGAAATGACTAAGCACCGAGTGTAACAGACCAAATGTCGAGTGAACAGTAGCTATCAGAACCTTTGAGATCTCAGATAGTAGAATGTTAAAGTCAGGTGCCAAATACATATGGAATGGACATTGGGAATGTATGCTAAGCCATATAACTCTTATAATTGTGGCCTATTTATTTCTGTTGTTTTGTATTGTATTTATAGTTATAAGAAAAAGAACCATTTTTTTGGACTGAAAGGGAGAGCTGTTAGGGGGAAAAAGAAATACCTTAAACTAAAAAAAAAAAAAGAAGGGAAGAGGATGGGGGGGTTGAGGGGGAGGAGGGTGGAAGGGTGGGACTGGAGGGGGGAGTAGGGAGGGGATTGTGATTGAGATGTAACTTGAAGAAATAAAAAATAAATTATTAAAAAAAAAAAAAACAAGGGGGAAAAAGAGCCTTCAGCCCTTAAGCTTCCCAGTCCACCAGTAACTGCCAGAGAGAGAGAGAGAGAGCGCTTGCATGAGTCTTTGAAAACAAAACTTACCCATCTGTATTTTCATGGAGCAATCAGCTGTGATGGCCAAACATAAACAGTCACTGTTAGTATTGAAAATAGAGGTGGGTGTTCTCAGACTCACACAAAAATATGTACACAGTGCTAAGACAAGTGACATGGTGACTATCTTTGGTACTGTAAGAATGGGTCACTCCTAATTGGGTCTTTAAGGGTGAACATGAGTTCATCAGAGAGATAAAAAGAGTCGTGTTTGGCCTCGGCCTCCAGCATTTTTGGCATGTGGCTTGCATGGTGTCTCAGAACCAGCAGGATTTTAGGGGGAAAGTGGTTAAGTCCCAGCCTCTAAGCAAAGGCTTATGACAGATCCTGATTCTCACATTGTTACAAATCTGAGATCTGCATACCTTCTAACAGAAGAATGGCCAATGTAAAGGCAAAAGCAAAGACCCACCTAAAGAAAAAGAAGGTAAGATCTAGCAGAAACATACAGCAAAGAAGAAAAAGGGAATAGTGATCTGAAACACAACAGAGGAAGGAGGGCTTCTAAGATTCTATGAAAACAAGTTCACAGCAGGGCATGAGGGAGACTGATGTATCCTTGTGGGTGCTGGGACACCAGGATATGGTACCTAACAGCCTGTCTCTGTTGGGAAGGCCACCTGGCTTTAAAAAAAAAAAAAAAAAAAAAAGGGAAATAAAAGGTTAAGTGTCCAGAACATAGAGGAAGAAGACAGCATGAATTCTCACTATTCTTCCCGCAGGATGAGGCAGGTCATCCAAATACCCAGACACTGGTCTAGCAATAATGCTACAAAACAATACAAGATTAGAACACAGATTTCCAGTAGGAAATATATTTCATGGTAACCAAGAGTATCAGTTGAATAGAAAAGCTACCTCAGAGAAGCAGGTCAATACAGAGTAAGTGACATATGTAGAGAGTAGGGTGGACGTGGTAACACATGTCTTTAATCCCAAGAGGCAGAGGCAGGCAGATCTCTATGAGCTGGAGGTCAGTCTGATCTACATAGAAAGTTCCAAGCCAGTCTAAGCCTGCCTCAACAACTATTATTAGTACTATTACCACTACTACTATATTATAAATCCTGCTGAGATTACTTATCAGCAAGGGTTATAAATTAAAAGGATTAAGTAGAAAGAATATAACATCATTTAAAACACATTCTAGTCACACTGCTCACCTTGAATCTAAGTCTTAACTTACAGTGTATAATAAATTCTTGTGAGAAAGAAGCAAGCTAAATTGTATAAAGAATCAATCAGGAAATCCAGGCCACTTTCTTCAGTATGCCAGTGAAATATAAAACAGGTCTCTCTACTAGGGTAGGAGAGCCTTAAGAGACACAGCTACCAGATGCAATGTGTACTCCAAAAATTAACCACGTCTGAAATTCATTTTAGAAGAACCCAAGGAATCCAAACATGAACTTATTATTGGCTTTGGATATAATTTATGTGTCACTATTAACTATGTAGGAAAATATCCATTTTTTTACAAAGATATAAATAATGAAATGTCTATGGGCATATAAGATGTTATAATTTCAGTAATATTTCCACAAAAACACTGTCTAAAAGAACTAGGTATATGCACCCACAGAAATGCAATTTAGGAAGTCAACTTCTACCCAAATACACTATAGAAAAGTAGAAACATGTAAAGAACAATCAGCTAGGGCACTTAAATCAGCTTGTGCCAGGGGCCCCACATTGGTATCAACTTTGTCCAACCAGCAGGCCAGTATTTATGCTGGACTCAGATTATGCTGGCAGAATTCTAAGTTGTCAGCTTTCTGAGGTGGAGAAACTGCTCCAGACAGCTCCTGGCCTACAACAAACATTGCAGTAATATTCAAATTTCCCATTAAGTAATGGTACAAGTCTCAAAATTCACAAATCTCACTAGCAGAGTATCATGAGAGATGACAGAGGCTGTCTCAGGAGTGTATCCATGGAAGTCAACAGTCCCATGGAAAAGGGACATTTCAGTGGTTTACCCCTCGGCAGGAAGCAAACTAGGAATTCATGGACACTCATGACTCTGGTGGACACCTAAGTATCAAATACTGGAGTTTTTACTCCCTGATAGCAAGGACTCTCTACAGGCAGAACAGATGATGGGTAAAGAAAAAGGAGGTAGAAAAGGGAAGAGATAGTATATAACATAAGTATAAACAGAGGTAGGTTTGGAATTAGTGATAGAGCACTGGTTGCACATGCAGAAGGTTCAAGGTTCAATCTCCAGTACTGGAAAAGAAGGAAGAGAGGGAGGGAGGGAGGGAAGAGAGGAGGAAAGGGAAACAGGATCCTGCTAGCAAAGTGAAGGGCAGAAGAGAGTTAAGGGGGATGCAGAGAATCACAATGCGGGTGGAGGAGTAAACAACAGGAGGAGGCAACATAATGAACAGGAACAGGGGAGGGTGGACAAACACAGCAGCTACACAGGGAGACTGATGAAATTTGAAATGGCAAAGGAAACAGAAGGACAGAGGAGGCAGGAAGTAAAAGATAGACAGCTGGTCAAAGGTAGAGGAGGCAGAATTTGAAATGACAAGAAACAAATGCATGTTTTCTAACTATGTACTCAACTCACAGAAACTTACACAAAGGGAATGAAGAGGGAGGAAAGAAGAGGGTCAGGCAGGTGGAAGGTGAAAAAGGGTCAGCAGAAAGTAATAGATCCAGAACCTGAAGGCTGATGTGGAAGAAGGGTGGGACGGGAAGGACAGACAGTAACGGCACAAGTGAGATGTTAAACAGGACAGATGGAGTGCTGCTGTCAGTCTAGAATCACATGACTCAAACTTAGCAGATAATACGTTACTCGGGTAGCATTTCTATGGCTGATGTGAACCATAACTTATATAATCTTTGGAAAGGCAGAAGTGTAACTTCACTGTAGAAAGAATGCATAACTCCTGGTCTTCCAAAAATTAATCAGCCACCCAGGCCCCTCAGTTTGCTCGAAAGCCTACACTTCTCCACTAGGTCACTCAATTATAGGGAATGGCTTACAGCTGTGGAATATTTCCCACCCTTTCCTGTGTCTAACCAGAACCAAAATAAGAGAAGAATGGCATATTATCATAATTAATGTAGACAGAAATCTGGCTAGATAACCGAAAAATGCAAAAAGAATCACAACAATCCACATTTTCCCCCAGATCCTAGTTGTCTAGATTGCTAGCTACATTCATTACATTAATCTCATGCTGAATTTCATTTCTGTTATACACATTTGATGACAGAGACTAAAGAGGTCTCTCTGGGATGTAAATCTTTTCCAGACACATGAGATTGACTGGCAGCTCACACAATGATTCTGGAATGCATGAAAATGTAAAACTTGCAGTTTTCCTGCCAAAGAAAACCCATCTATCAATAATGGTTCTTGGAAAGCAGGCAAGGGTCTGAGAATTGGAAACTAGGAAGTCTTATGTTTTTGGAAGTCACAAACAAATTTTGTGTTTCTAATTATTTGTAATTTCTAATTTATGAGAGTGTTCTGTCTCCCAATAAAAAGACCAGAATTTTTATAAAAGAGTATTGCAACATTTCAAGTCACAGTGTGTCCTCCCTTGCTTTCTATTGCTATGATAAAGACGATGGCCAAATGCAATTTGGACGGGAAAGGGTTTATTTCTTCTTACATTTTCAGGTAACAGTCCCTCAGTGAATGTGGAAATTCAAGCAGAGCAGGAACCTGGGGGCAGGAAGTGCAGCAAGGCCGTGGTGGAGGAACACTGCTTACTGACTTACTCTCCATAGCTTGTTCGAATCTGCTTTCTTATAGCATCCAGGACCACCATTCCAGTGGTGGCACTTCCTACAGTGGGCTGGGCCCTCCCACAACAGTCATTAATTAAGAAAATGCCTCACAGGCTTGCCTATAGGCCATGTGATGGAGGTGTTTTCATAGTTGAAGTTCTTCAGCTGTGTCAAGCTGACCCCACCCCCCCCAAAACTACCAAAGACATAAAGATCATTGGTTTGCAATTTGAGGAAGGATATAGGGTGATGAAAATCAGATCACTAGGGTCTTCCTTTTGGCTTTGGTTGTTTTTTGTTTTTTTAAAGTAAAACTTAGTGAAGGAAATACTCTTGAAACTGGGGTATAGCTCAATTGGTAGAATACTTGCCTTCTGCGCATGAAGTTCTAGGTCTGAGTCATCAGATACATAATTAACATGGTGACACACACCTGTAATCAGTACTCCAGAGTTGAAGACAGAAAGAAGTACTGGGAGATCAAAAAAGAAAAATCAAAACAAAACAACCCCCCTCCAAATTCAGAAATATTGGTCTCCCATATGACCTCACTACCTTATGATTAAGCCTACACTTACGAGCTTGACACTCAGATATAAATAGGTCTATATTGATAACCATATGCACAGCACAGACTACATTGTCCCAATGTGTCACAGAGCACATTCCCATGAAGCAAAGCAGCAAGCAATTTCTCAGGGCCTGCGGTGCAGATACTCACTATTTAGTAGAGTCAGATAGCTGATATTCTCGTCGTCTATCATAGCACTCCTGGATTCCAGGATCATTCCACAAGCTCTTTATTGCATCTACATATGGGTTCTCAAAAGCAGACACCTTCTCCACATCAACCTCTCGAACCAGCTGTGCATGAGCCTGTTTAAGAAACAAAACCAGCAAATGTTTGAATACTCTGTATTGCTTTACTGAGTCTTTGCCTCTCATACTTTATATTGTAAATAATTCAAGAGACATCTTCACAGGCTGGTTTTCACACTGGCTCATAATAATATGTCTTCACATTCTTTTTCCTTAGAGAGAATGCAGCCCCAAACCATACCCTTTAGAGGAAATGTGAAGCTAAAGGTCATTAGGAACAGGAGAAAAGCTCCTTCACAACAATGGCAGGCCAGTGTGCTCACTGATTATAACCTCGAAGACGGTTGACAGTTACCACCCCCCTCAGTCTGACAACTTGTTATAATTCCATGTTTGTTGTCCGCAGCCCCTAAGGATTGTTACCAGAAGCAGCTCAGTGTCCTCTGTAACAGTGGTCCCTATAGTTTACTTTCAGATGGGACATAAAACCACCAAAAGAACAGTTGAATGATTTAACTGCAGTAATTCTTCTCCAGTCCAGCATACCCCATGTTCCAAAATATTTATATCTGCCATCTCTGCATTAGCAAGTTGAGGAACCCATTCCATTTTTCTAGCAATTAAGTAGAGCTTTACTATTTTCATTATACTAAGCAAGAAACAGAGATACTTAAATTTTTCAACAATATTAAAATAAGTTTTATATTTTATTAACAAAATTTAATTTAACTTCAAAGTAGCAAGAACACTATTGTTTAATAACACTAATCAAAATAGGCTTCACCAAATATAAAATGTGCAAACAGGACATACATAAAAAATATGGAAACAAACACAAGTATAATAACTAAATAATTTGGAAATTAGTTATTTCCAAATTGGAGACAGATGGTTGATAATTATTGAACCAATCTTGATTTTGTACAAAAAAAAATTCTAAAGAAGGTCAGCTAATGGCTATCATGATTACATCAGGGTCAATAATTCCTTTCTTCTAGTATTAAGCATAAACAATGTTAATAAATAGAATCCATGTTGTGGCCTGTCTGGATCTCAGTCCTCAAGTAGGAAGGGCCTCTTTTCTATAACTAATTTGGACTTAAGGTTTTAGGAAGTTCAACATATTTGAGACCTAAGTCTCCTTTATCTCTGCTCTGACCAAGACAATTGGATCTAGGCCTTGAAAAGCCCTAGCTGGGTCTGCCTCTCAGCTGTGGAGACAGATCCCTGCAGTTTCCCTTTCTGAATTCCCTCTGGTTTTGGCAATCTGCCTTGTTAACCACCAGCACGCATCAGCCTGGATTCCTGCACCTGAAGCCTATCCCAGGCGGAGCCTACCTCACCAGCATTCTTTCTGAGGCCATCTTTCTATCTAGAAGGCCTCTCCTATTCCCCGCTAAACTGCTCAGGGGCTATGCCATCTGATCACTTACAGCAGTGCTTCACAGCCTTCCTGATGCTGCAGCCCTTTAACACAATTCCTCATGTGTGGTGACCCCAACCATAAAATTATTTGTGTTGCTGCTTCACACCTGTAATTTTGCTGCTGTTATGAGTCACAATGTAAATATCTATGCTTTCTGATGGTCTTAGGTGACTCCTGTGAAAAGGTAGTTCAATACCCAAAGGGGTCGCAACCGACAGGTTGAGAAACAATGACCTATAGGATGGCCATTATGATTTTCCTTTCCAAAAAATGTGATTATTGTGTAATTCGAGCCACTTTCAACATTTTGCTCTATGCTGATTATTATGTCTTAGCTTATCTCACTTCTAGACTATAGTGATAAAGGAGTTGACCATAAAGTCCTCATTTCTCCAGGGCTGAGCACAGAATGAACATACAATAAATACTTAATTCCATTTAATATATATAACAATACATATGTATTATATACATGTAATCACACACACACACACACACACACACACACACACACACACACACACACA